>JACMIG010004320.1:0-10464 GCA_014805385.1 Levipalatum texanum
TGATGTTCAACGAAACGTTTAGTCAGCATCATTCTGTTTTCCCTCCTCGCCGAAATAAATGTGTTACTAACGATACAGTGTTAGTTCGCAAACATAACATGTATGATGAGCCTTCTCAATCGATTCCACACGTTGCACGAGGCTCTGTCAGTTCAAGAATATTCGTGATCCAGTCTGTAGAGAGAAAAGAGAACTTTGCCCGTGCGGTCTTTTCTTTTCAGGGGCTCCGCGTGATGACTGTATCTGCGAGTGAAGACGAGGAGATAATTAATTCGCTTCGAATAAGAAAGGCGAGAAACTCAGTGACATTGGATGAAATCTAACGAGAAGAGTGATCGAAGAGAAAAGAAGCATCGCAGAGTCTCCCCTCCACCTATCTTTCCACGATGAACCTTGCCCCATCGTCATCCACTTCTTCGTCTATGGCCGTGCCCCCTGCACATTGGCCGGACCTCCTTGAACTCCAGCGCCTCTCTTCTTACAAATCTTCCCTGTTCAAGGAGTCTGGTGGTGCAATTAAAAAGTATGTTGTAGTAAATCTCGCCTGCCTGTAAACTGCACTATTGCGTACAGGGAGTGCGCTATACAGGCAGGCGAGATTTAGTACACCATACTTTTTAGTTGCACCCCTCTTATATTCTTCGTTTTGTTGTGTCAGGTATTTGAAGGGGATGTTTCGAATCGGGTCGATTTATCTATGTTCAAGTATCGTTATAGGGTGTGGCTAGTATACATAGGGAGGCTGATGATTTCTTCCCGTCGTTCCTTCACCAGTTCTCTTGCCTCAGCAGATACACGGTGGGCGGCAGCTGCTTCCTGGAGAGAACATTTGTCTTGCAATTCGCCTGTTTTTAGATACTTGGGTGGCTTCTGCGTCAGGAACTGGAACAGGTCGTTGCGGAAAACGCTGCCGTGCTCCATCGCCATGGTCCGCAGCTTCTGGAAATGATCAAGTCGGAGGCGACTCCTCTCCCTCCTCACCTCCTCCCAGTGGGGCATCGTTGGCAGCAGCTCGCGAACCACGTCTTCTGTGTCTTCGAGGAACTTCCTCACAACGCTGGGCCTGAAACGAATTCATTTCCATTCCCGATCTCTTTTTCAGTTCACTTGTAGATGTCAGCGGGGAGTTCCAGTGCCAACTGGACGATCGCGAATCCGCCTCAAGACAAAAGTATCTCGTTGCTGTATTGATTTAGATTCCTTATGAGCGCTAAGGCATTGGTGGCTAATTTTTCACCACACCGAACAAAGAATTGTAAAGGTTTAGGTGCTCGACAAAATATACCAGATTCCCAGATGTCAACCGCGAGTGGTCCTTGTCCAAAAAAGGGCCACCACTCATCATCCTCATCATCGTCATCCTCCTCGTCCAACAGTTCCCTCATCATCGTCATCACCTGCAGATACTCCCCCCCATCGAGTAGTCATGTCTGTATCGCTTCGTTGTTCTCATTGTGCCCACTCACCGTTCCCGCGAGTCCGTAGCGGACCTTGGTGAGTTGTTTGTCGACTTCGAAGAGCGATTGGAGGATGGCGTGAAGTGCGCGCGAGTTCGGCTGAAATGGCTAATTTATTAGTGACTAGGAAAGAGAGATCTGGAGAATTTTTACTCCTGAAGATACGTTCGTGTTCGGGAGTGACTCCTTTTTTTGATATTCCGCATCAGGATGGACATTCGAGTGCTCATTGAGCACAAATTCAATGCAGAAATCTCACAAACCGAGAGGAAAACTGGAAGAGTGGCGATTCCGGGAAATGGGGACGGGAGGAAGAGCTCGCGGAGAATCGCCTTGACGCATTTCCTGCAGGAAAAAATAAACGTCATCTCGGAGAGGCTGTGTAGGTATCTCATGCGAAATTTTTACCAGTGATACGTTGCGGAGAATACGCTAATAGTCCTTCTAAATTACATGCAGTTTTACAGTAGATCATTGACCTTTCCCCATGTCGAGAGGCGAAGGGGCGGGGTTGCGGCTGATATTCACTTTAATTTCACTCAGGGTCTTTTCCGGAACGTTTTTTGTAGCCAACAACAAATGTCTTACCACCGCTCGATGATGGCTTCATTGGATCCGAGCTTGGGGATGCCGCTGATTTTCCTGACCTGGAAACGCGCCATTGGAAAATGGGCCATCCACCTACGATCATCCTCGGATCGAGACGGACGAACAAGGGAACGAAGAAGCGCCAGAGGTCGGCCAGACTCCTCAAGGGTAATTAAATAATCGGTAGGCTAAGATTGACAGTTCAGCCCATTACGGTTACCCGTATAGTTGTTTGGCTACATACAAGGGACCGCCGAATAAAAATATTTAAAGGTTTATGTCGCGTACAGAACGCACATTTTAAATGGCGTACGTGGATTAGGATAGAAAATTTAAAAAAATGGAAAATATATTCTGCGGACTCCATACATCTGTGCGCGACATATAAGTTTTTAGTTTTTTTTATTCGGCAGTCTTATACCGATCATCCTGTTCGAACGATTCCTGTGCCCGATCGTACAGCCATTTATCGGAGGTGATGAGGGACGCCAGTCGCTTGCACGTCTGCATCAGGATTACGATAAACGAAGGCTTCAGTTTGCGATCCGTAAATTTTTCATCGCACCTTGATTCTGTGAAATTGAATCAGAATATTTAGTCTTTAACTTTTCGTAAAATCATCGAGACAGATTCATCGATTGGTCTAGTCTGAACTAGCTATGCACAAGAGCTTTTCCGAGGCAGGCCACGTAATCTATCATTCATTACGGAAATGTCGAGTCATCAGATCGGGACGGCGCTCAAGGACTTGGTTGATTACACACATTGAGTATACATACGTGAATAAGACATTGGGTATTCAATTAGATATATCTAATTGAGTAAGCAATGTCTGATTCACGATCATTTGGCTACCAAATACCTTAACGGTAGCGATGGACGCCTTGAGAAGACGCGTGAGACTCGACTCCTCGAGATAAATGTGATTACAATGATTGAGGAAGGGTATCCCACGGTCTTAGCGAAGTAGTCCTCCTCGACGGCCAAGGCGTCGGTGGGGGGGAGGCCGGCGCGCTTCTGGTATGCGGCGTCCCTGTGGAATGTCACCATATGTGGATATCTGCCAAATCGAATATAACAGGTCCATGTATTATCGGCGAACGAAAGCTGTCTAAATAATCGTTCCGCTCGCAACAATTCCGCCTCAATTATCTCAGCTCCAGATAGGGCTCAATACCTAAAAAAATTCTTGAGCTTCGACTACTTGTTATGCAAAAGACTCCTGCAAAATTTCAGCCCTTGATTCCTTATGGGAGCCGAGATAATCGAGGTGGAATTGTTACGAGCGGAACGTTTATTTAGACGGCCATGGTTCGCCGATAATAAACTTGCTCGCGTTAATAGCGCATACCGGTGGTGAATGAATACAGGCGAGTAAATGGAGAGGGCCAATTTGAGGTCGTCGTCCGTCGCCACCCCATCGTCCATCTAATCGAGGTGGTCAAGGTCGCTGTCGAGGTATTGTCGACGGAATTAACCATACGGAATGTACGCTGGTTGCCCTCCTCACTAAACGCAGTAAAATGGTATATTCGGGCGCTAGCATGCGAAATAAATAACATGAAACTATGTCAGCTTGAGAATGTGAGAGGTTTCCTCGAAAAGTGCGTTGAAAGGGACGTGTCGCCTGCTAATGTGCGATTTTAACCATTGTTACTACGTTTAGTGCGGAGGGCGACCAGCGTATATCCCGTATGATTAATTCCGTCGACAATAGTATCTCACATTCTCCAACACGGCGCAGGCGCCGACTTCGAAGACGTACATGGAGGCCGACGGAGAGGTAGGGGAGGGAGGGGAGACGACTGGTAATTGTGGCCAGACTGACTGCAATGCGAGACGACAGGGAAAATGTAGTTAGGAAAATTGGAAAAATTAAGAGACAGCAAATTTGAATGAAATCAATAAGCTTCTGCAAATCGATAGTTTACGAAATCATTTTTTTAAATAAAATCGATAGATCGTTTTACACCTTCGTTTGAGGAATTTCGGACTCTCCTGTCTTATGACTATCTTTTGATGTATAAACACGGTGGGGTCAGTTTTGTCCCCGTCCGAACTTTGGGAGGGACGAGGAACCTTCTACTTCATTTCCTATCCGATCAACTTGACAGCGGGAGCTCCCGTGTGCTGGGAATAGAGAGTAGTCAAGAGTGGCCTGGTAGACGCCTTGTTTGTAGTGGAAGATGTCAGCGAAGACGGCGAATGTCACCTCGACGGGACCGTATCTGAGAGGTGTCCGATCGTGAACTGAAAGGAGGGACAAACTCATGAACTCCCTCTTGATGACCTTCTCGTTCTCCGCCTCCAGACCTTGGAGGATGGCTTGGAAGAAGACATCAACCCCCCTACCGTCTTGTCCTTCTCGAAGTGCACCCCCGTAAGATGGAGGGAAGATGGAGGGAGGTAGAGGGAACAGGAAGACAGACTTGGACCCGCACATGTCAAAGTTCTTCGTGTCCTTGCTCTGTGTTCGTAGGGAGGGAAGGGGTAGGGCTGGTATTGTGCAGCACCACAGAACTTCTAAAAGACTTGTGCTGGTTAGCAGACAGTTCTGTTTGTATCTTTGAGGAGAAAAGGTATCTATGGCTGAAAATTGGCATGCCCGTTGATCCTGGATTCCAACCGAAGTATGCAAAAAATAAGCCATAGATTCCATACTAGCGCTGAGATATGGGATGCGGAATTTCGGCTAGCGGAACGGGTATTCGAAGTTCTGTGGTGCTGCACAATAGCGTGAAGGAACCTCGACGAGTCACGCTTCCCCTCCTCCATCCCTCCATTGGTGTTGTCATGAAATGCACTCCATGTGGCATTCCCTCCTTGACACAGAAGTGCCATGCATCGAGGGGACTCCCTCCTTGCACCTCAACTGCCTTCCTCTCAAACAGCAGAGGAGAAAGGGAACAGAGGGAGGAAGTGAAGGAGGAGAAGGTTCTCTCCGCGACACTATGGTTATCTCATATTCCTCTCTCGATCTCCGGAACAAAAAGGCCTATGAACTGGAAATTCAGCACAATGGTTGGACCTGGATTTCAACCGGAATCTACAAAATTACAGCAACAACCCCTCCCCCCCTCTAGATCGAAGAGTTAGAAGTTCTTTGGTACAAAAAATTTGTTGATTTTTCTACAGTAACATTGTTGCTAGAAGACAAATGTAGCAATCCTTTATTTTCACCAGATGTATCTACGATTTGGAATATTGAAAGCGATGGGGAATGGGAGAACAAGATTTACATTTTCTCCCGAGCAAACCCTGTAAGTGTACAGCTACAGTTATGTAGCACGTTAAATAACTCGGAATTGAGAGGGGGGAGGTCCTTCACTCGTTCGCCGGGATCGGAATGTGATCGAACTGCAAAGACGTACTATCGCATGAGTTTCCTTACTCAGTTTCATAAATATCTCTCCACAAAAATCCATACATTAATCAATAATACAGTACCGTGCAAAAGTATTGACCAGCTTTTTCAAAGTGCCATATCTTTGGGATGCCTGATCGCTCGGAGGCGATCTTGGGCGGAAACTGTCGGGCAACGCCTGGCGTACAATACTGCATAGCGCATGTGGCTGAGCACTGCTGGCGCTGTTATATATAATTCGTCAAAAATAGGTAACTTGTTGACATACTTCATTTTTTACCCCGCCTTTTCATACGGGCTCCATAAATTCCGAAATATCGTGCATACTGATCAGCAAGTCCACGCGGTCACGACCACCAAGTGGTTTCCAGGGGAAAAATTTCTACCGAGAATGCCAAGCAACCGTAAAATGATGTTCAATTTTTTCAAAATTCCATAACTCAGCAACGGAACGTCCAAATGGCATAATTGAGGTGTCGTTTTGCTCCGCACGTGCTACTCTTCCATTTGCACTATGTACCATTTCTCATGGATAGGACTTTCGTCCAATCGATATTTCAAATTTTCTCATGTTTAGCCCTTCTCAATTCTTCGGGAAAAAATGGGCGGTAGCTATTCTACTACCAGGCACGCATCTCTGACCCTAATAAACACCCGTGCCAATTTTCATCGAAATTGGTCCAATGATCAGCGAGTTATAGGGAAACAAACCATCAAACCGTCTGTTTTGAACTCACCAACTTGACAAATGGAAAATTCAAGAAATCTTCCACAGCAGTGGTCCTAGAGCCTCGAGATCTTGACCTACCCCTACTAAATCGGTCACGGGGAGTCGATTCCGCATATTCTCAAAATCCGTAAATTCCAGTTTTGCCTACTTTCCGGAACCAGATTTTACGGAATCGGTCCTAGAGGCTCGGGACCATGACCAACCCCCACTAAGTCGGCCACGAGAAGTCGATTCCGCATATTCCCGAAATCCGTAAATTCAGGAAAAGCCTACTTTCCGGAATCGGATATTACGGAATCGGTCCTAGGGCATCGGGAGCTTGGCCTACCCCCTCAAAAGTCGGCCACGGGAAGATGATACCGTATATTCTCAAAATCTGTGAATCCCATCTTTTGGTCAAGCTCCCGATGCCCCAGGACCGATTCCGTAATATCAGATTCCGGAAAGTAGGATTTTCCGGTATAACTTTTGTTTCAGCACTAGAGACAACAACTTCTCCTTCGGAGAGCTTGACATCGTAATGAGGTGAATTTGAAAGATATTAAGAAGATGTATATGTATGTAAGATCACAATAGAAACACATCACCACCCCCACCCATTTTTTTCTATCCGATAAAGAAAAGTTATCGACACACTTATGATGGCAGTATGATCCAAACGTGCAAAAGAGATGGGCAAAAGTAACAATCGAAGACGGGGCGTCAGCCCCGTGTCCAAAAGTGCTAAGCGCTCGACCTCCAGTGATTCGAGAAGTTTGAAAATTTTAAAATAGATTTTCCTTCTAAAAATTAAAGTTTTACAAGTTCGCAAGTATTCCAATGACTAAAATAATTACTTTGCTTCACCAAATGTATGTCACAACATAACTTGCATGCTCAAACGCAGAAAGTAAAACTGATGAAATGTAAGCGTTTTGGCAATTAAAAATGGAGAAACATGATAAGAACGAGCCTCATAAAAACAAAACAAAATAGATCCCCGTCAGCACTCCTGATATTGAGCATTCCTGATATTGAGCATCATATGACGTGTTCTGAGTACCAATGACCTCCTGGGAGGATTGCTTTGGAACAGGTCGCCCAAACGCAAGCCCCGGCAAGGGAAATATTTTTTTCTTAACACCCTAGGGGAAGAATTTATGTTGTATAGCATTTGGCCCAAAGTGGTAGGTGTCTGGTGCAATAATTGGTCAAATTTTGAAAAAAATCGCTTTTCTGTTCCGATTTTTAACGTTTTTCCAGGACAGGCATATTTTTTCGGGTTTCGTGATCTTGGGCAGTTTTTTACGCTCTCTCAGATGCGCTAAATTTTAAGGGTCGAAAAACATTAATTCGAGTAGTTATCCGCCTTAAATCGAAATTTATTATTTTGAAAATTCAAAAATAATTCAATAACTCAAAAACCGTCGCTAATAACACACAGATTTGAAATTTTAAAAATATTCCCTCGTTAAAGGAGCGGACCCACCAAAAATTTTTATATTTTATTCGGATAGAGCGAGAAAAATGCTGCAAGGATATACCAAACATTTAATTTAACGATTTTTCTATGAATTGTTATGATTTTTCAAAGGTACCAATTGCGGTATGTTTTAGGGCGAATTTGTAGTTTGTACTTTGGCTACAAATGCCGATAGCAGCCGTATGATCTACGATTCCAAGTCAATGTTCACAGCATATTGTGGGGAAAGAAGTTCCCCATCCATGCAGACACTAAAACATCGACTTTCGTAGATCATACGGCTGTTATCGGCATTTGTAGCTAAACTACAAACTACAAATTCACCCTAAAACATACCGTAACAATTCATAGAAAAATCGTTAAATTAAATGTATGTTTGGTATCTCCTTGCAGCATTTTTCACGCTCTATACGAATAAAATATAAAAATTTTTGGTGGGTGGGCTCCTTTAAAAACTACATATGTAAGCCGATTTTCAGAGCTTTTAAAGCGGGTCATGCGAGAACTGATTTTTTAACGCAAAATTGTTAAGTTATGATCCGACTGATAAAACCCGGTTGCCCCCAACGTGTCCAAAGTTGAATTCAATGTGCGAAAAAGTGAATTTTTAGCCTAATACGTCGCTTTCCCATAACGCATGTTGTATCGGTTTGCCGGACGTACACTTCCCGATATTATTTTAATTACGAAAAATGCTTTATTTTAGGTGAATTTGACGTCTAATATTCCAGCAGTGAGACCTAAACTTGGGTACAAGGTGGGCATTTTATTTTTCTGACCCCACCAACAACAGATTTCACTACTAAAAGTAGATAGTCATCAGCAGCATCTACGACCGATGCATTTGACCCATGATACCCGTATCATGGTTCGAAATCGGTGAAAGGAACATTTGCGGAAAGTTCCACGAAGTGTTCCAAACAGCATAATAAAATTACGAGAAAAACATTTTTTCGATATTTGTATTAGGTTGGTCAGAAAGTTTCCGGTCTTGCATCCTTGATTGTATCTCAAGAACCTCGTTAGCTGTCTTAGCAACTTCTAGGGGATAGATAGAGGGGGCACTACTGCCTACAATGCCCATATCGATTAGACACCCTCCCTGTTGCTCTTGATCTGAGAGCGGAAATGCCGAACATCAGCGTTTTTGATTACGTCCGAAATTCGAATGCCATTTCGGAATTTTTCTACAGCGCCAGAAGGCCCGGGAGATTGACAAGTTCCTGACTAATGTGTACCCGGGACCTACCCCAACATGTTCCGCTATGGTCGACTGGATCAGGTAAAGCGTGATTTTTATAGCCTCGTCGGCGTAATGCTGCTATTTGAGCTCTTCCAGTGTATTGATTCGGATGCCAACAAATACCAGTGTAGTGGGATGTTCAATCAGAGGGTATCACCGTAACAGTCGAGGGCTAACTCAAACATTTACAAAAATCAAGGCTGTGCTCCTCTAGAAATGAGAAGTACAGGCAAAAGTGTTCTTCCATCGCAATACCTCCCGCTTGTCTTCTGCGCGGAAAATCTCACCTGGCTGATTAATTTTTTTCCAAATTGTCCTACCCTACTCATTGTACTCTCCAGGCCTTGCCCCATTTGGAAACTGGTTGGCCCTCCTCATTCATTACCATCTCTTGGATTAAAAATTAAAATTCGCGACGAGGTCAAATCTGACCTTGATGACTTCATCGCCTTCAATCTCAGGACCCTGTACCAATGTGAAACCAACAAGCTGTCAATAGATTGGTGCTATACCAATAATGTCAATGGGCAATTCCACTAGGCTTCGAATCGCGTCCCTCGAAAATAATTAAATACAAAACAATCGTGATGAAATAACCGGAAACTTTCTGATCAACCTGATAGGTAAGGGGGGACCTCATGAAGATTTTTCAATCCATGAACGGGTATCATTGTCCGGATATCGATTTTTTGAAAGTAACTGGAAACATCTTCAGGTTACGAAATAATGGGGTAAAAAATCACGAAAAACCACACAGCTCATAATTTCCGAATACTTGGAAAACTGATACCGTAATCCCCCATGGACAATTTTGGGCCAGTTTTCGGAGAACTCGTCGTCACCTATCTATCGGTCCTAAAATCTCAAATTGATCAGAGGGTTGCTGATTTATGTCTTCGAGCAAGCACAGCTACGGCACTCATGGTCGAAAAAAACCGTTCTTTGGATTTTTCAATTTGCCTGCACTTGGGTTACTTCTGACGAAAATATGAACACCAGCGTAGAAGAAAAGGTTCACTGTGCCGTTACTCGGCGAAACTGGTCGATATTTACGCGGACGGACAGGGAATATCAGTCCCGATCGTTGTGGGACCAATTCTTGTTCTCTGCCAAAGTGATAAATTCACTATTTCCGCTATGATAAGAGTCCGTCCGCGTACGGAACGACCAGCCCACCGAACAATCAAAAAACCTTGACTAGCGGGGTTCATATGTTGTGTGTAGGAACCCTAGGTGTTGAGAAGTTGAATGCACCATAGGTCGTCCCTCACCCCCTGGGGGTAGCAGTATAGCATTCATTCAAATTGAGGGTACTTTAGAGCTTCCACGATGTGCGAGATTGACATTTTTGCCTGTAACTCAGTAACCCTTTGTCCAAATTGGGAAATTTAAAAAATATTAGTTATCCCCCAAGGCCCTTATATTATTCCACCATATGTCGTTTGACAACCGATTACGGTAGGCCTCAAAGAGGCCGAGATGCGCCAAATATTCAATCCCACATTTCTCGAAAATATGGAAAGAGTACCCTGGGAGTTTTTGCACACTTTCTCACATAATTAATGTACATCCTACCATCAAAAAATGGTAGACGTAGACTTTCGGCCAACTGGTGAAAAC
>JACMIG010004321.1:0-10464 GCA_014805385.1 Levipalatum texanum
GAAGTGTTCGATGTTTGAGAAGAAGTATAATAGTTTGCTCTCCTCCTCCTCCTCCCCCCAGAAGAACGTCACAGGAGAAATACGAAGCAAGCTGAAGCTTAGGGGTTCTGGTCGTATATCTTACAGACGGCAGTAAATGATTGTGTTGTGCCCCCGCCAAGGACTCTGCGAGTTCGCGAGTATTTCTGGCGTTGTATAGTGTGGCTGACAAGAACAAGGGACGAGCAACGAAAAACAAAACGATAGACAGAGTTGGGGTAGGTGTGAAACACAACTGTTTTTAATTATTCACAGACCAAGAGACCAAGAGAGCAGCGAGAAAGAAATTTGGAGGTTTACATACAATTATTTAGATATCCGATTCGAACAGTTCCCCCGTTCAACAAGGATTTATCTTTTTTTATGCTGATTAGAAATAAAGGAGAGAGTTCAAAGTAGAGTCATCTCAAGACAAGAAATTGTGAGCACGAAACAATAACAATAATAGCCTGGCATCAAGGCCTGTTTCCCATCGGCTCGGCCTAGACTGGGAGAATAGAAAGACACAGCTAAGAAAAGACGGGGCGGTTCCCCCAGAGAACTTCTCCAGGGGAAGAAGCTCAAGGAAATCGGAGAAGGCACCCAAGCATATCGAATCACTTACGAAGAAAAAGAGTCACCAAAAAAGCTCTGACGCGCATTTCTGACTCTCAGACGCCGCATTTCTGAGCTGGCCCCAGGAATCATCGGGCAGGAATTGCGTGTTGCTCCAAATCCATGCAGGGCTACGAGAAAGTCAAGCGGAATGCCGGCCAACCACACCCCCAGATTCAATGAACCATGGATTGAATTAGGGGGGACTTTTGGACGCTTGACACCCCTAAAGATGGCGCAACGAGCAAGAGTCCAGAAATCCCTGGCTATTTTGAACTCGACCCCAGATAAATACTAGCTGGTCGAGACCGGCTAAAAATACGATCGACGGCAGCCAACAACTCGAATATAGCCAGAGAGCCAAGAAAATTGGCGGGCACTGCACTGCGAGTGTATTCAGTTGGCATGCCAATTTGTAGGAGAAAAATGCGCTTATTTTCGGTAGACTTCCTTATTGGAAAGCGGGTTATACTAGATAACTTGAATTAATGATCCAGGCCAAAACCTACGGACAATCAAATTAAAATCCGTTACCATTCTATTCAAAAACGAGTGAAACATAAACGTTATCAAATGCGCTCGAAGGCAAGCAACAACGCATATATGCACGGGGTCACGGAAATTGGTGTGACTATCACCGAGCAGTTGGAATGCCAATTTTTACGCGAAACATGGAATAATTTTTCGTGGAGACTTCGTTATGGGAAAGTAGTTCATGCATGTGAGTTTGTGTGTTCGCATTGAAACCAGCTAACGCTCTTCTCGATCACACATAGAATTTGAGTATTTAAACCGGTAACGTCATTCGTGCAACATGCTTCAACACACGGCGATTATTTAGGTAATGGATTCGCTAGGGACTACAATCAAATCAAAGATGATGCCTATCTTAACCTATAAAGATGGTGTGAAAGATACATTGAACCCAAGTGGTGGTGTGAAAAATAAATGTTTATTGATAGTCGAAACAAGGATCCTCGGCTCATGAAATGCACGATTCGGCTTTTGTCTTTTCAATCTACGGTAATGGATCTCTCATTTTTATATATCATCAGGGTTTGATAAGGTTACCAGAAAAGTAGAGAAATCCCTGATTCATAGCTCATCGACCACAATTACATGGATTTTTCGTAGACTGAAATTGCCCTCTAGTTCTTCTTCTTTGATTCGAACCACGAGTGCAATCGAGAGGCTTGGGAGTTAATTATGTTGTCGCGTGCGAGGGCGAGAATGCAATTGAAATTGAACTGCGTTTCACAATAGGCAGAAAATGGAGACCAATCGAGTTATATCTGATACTCGGCCATTTTTCGAGCGAAAAAACGCCTTTGCTGACTGCAAAATTTCGTGGAGCTGTAATCAAAGCGCTTGATGTTTCATGTGTCGAGCAAATGAAAAATGTAAAAAAATAATCGGATTGAAATTTAACTGCGTTTCACAGTTTCCATAATACCCTTTGAGTTCTATTATATTTGATGATTGAAGGAGCATTCCTGTGTCGAATAATGCAAAAACATAGTATAACAGTTATGAGAATTCCCGATATTGCTTTGCGCAGTCTCGCGATGTTAATTGCAGGACACGCGTTTCGACCGAATTCACAAGTAAATTCGGATTACTTCGAAGATCTGCGAACAGGAAATTTAATCCATGCGCCCCAACAACAAAATGACTTCAAAATATGCGATCTCTGGCTCTTTGCATCATCGTCGTTCGAATCGCCAATTCCTAAACACCGCGAGAGAAAACAGGAAATTGAGCGGCCTCTTCAAATTGAGCTACGAATGCAATTCGCTTCAGGCTGTTCGTCAAAGCGAACTGCATCTTTTGATAATGCGAAGCCAATTCAATTCTTGGAAATGAACAGTTATCCAAATGCCTCCTGATTTTATTTCTAAAACGTTTAAGACAGTAACAACCTAAGTAAGAGCATGAAACCAACACAGCCGTTTCAATGGTCTGAAATTCTAGTAAGCCCTCCTGTCTAGTACGGAAACCGCGTGAGCATTCAAGTGGAACGAGCACAAATCTGCAAAGGGCCCCCGGGCAGGAGGGAGGAATGAGAGAAGGGACTAGAGAGCGTTTAACTCAAAGAGAGTCAAGGGAGGACGCGAGGCGATCAAAGGTTTACTTCTGGAGCAAGAAGAGGAGGAGAAGAGGAAGAAGGAGAGGAGGAAGAGGAGAGGAAGAGGGGAGGAGGAAGAGGGGGGGGGAGAGGAGAGGAAAAACGGAGGGATGGACGAGGAGAAGTGGGGAGGAGGGGGAGGAGGACAGTAGGAAGGAGAGGAGGCTGCTCTTTTTTGTTTCCTTTCCTTACAATTAGAATACAACGTCAAAATACTCGCGAACTCACAGAGTCCTTGGCGGCACAACAAAACAATTTACCGCCGTCTGGAAGAAAAGTGACCAGGGCCCTAAGCTCCAGCTAGCTTGGTATTTCTAATGAGACGTTCCTAAGGGGGAGGGTGGAGACGGAGGAGAAAGACCATACTACCATACTGTGTGGACATGGACTTCCCTTGTGAGACATTCCTCTGGTGGAAGAGGAGGAGGTGGAGGAGGAGGAGAAAGGAAGAGGAGGTGGGAGAGGAGGAGGAAGAAGGAGTGGAGGAGGATGACGGGTGCGAGAAAATGATTGCAGCGAACCAACAACTGTCCCATTGTGAACAAGAATGAGGAAGCTATTGCCGAGGTCCAAAGGTACCCCCAGGCAGTCTGGCTCTATTATAGATGCACTACCAGGAATTCGGAAAAGATGCACTATCGGAATACTATTACCTTTACAGAGAAACTATAGACTATTGTTTCGTAGTGAAACTTATAAGGTTGATGACGTATATTTCAAACCCCCCGAAACTAGATATCTCCTAAACAAAGTCGTAGGAAAACGTATCCTTTTGACTCTCGACCATAACTCATTTATATCGCAAAATAGAATAAGAGTAAGGAGAGGAACTTTCGAGTGATTCTCCAGAGAAGTTCTCTCTGACAATGAGAGAACGCCCAGAGCAAAGAGAAGAAGAGACAAGTGGAGACTCTCTCTTCCCTCGTCAAGTAGCTGTTGCGAGAAGTGGCAGAGATTCGTGTTAGATCGCAGTTACCGAATGGTCGGGGAGTTCTGGGTAAAATGAATTTGGCGATGACGGGGGGTGAATTCACTATCGAGTAGAGGTGAGTGATAATCTGTTGAAAACTGTAGAATCATATTGCATGACATGAGGTGGAACGAGATTATGACAGAGAAGAACAGGGAGCAATACTGTGCAGAAAGCTTTATTTTCCGGTAATAAAGTGATGTTGAGGAGGAGCGCGAAATACTTCGCGATAAGCAAAAGTAAACCATAATTACGTTGCTCAATGCGGAGTAGTTCTCGCGTCGCCTCAGCATCACTTGAATACCGGACAAGAAGTTTTTATGGGAACCTAAGACATGGAACAAGCCCAAGACTGACAAGCGTGAATAGAATCAAGGCTATCCGGCATCGCTACAGGCCAGCATAGTTGGTCTCAATAAACGTGTTAGGATAGTGGCGGTCTCTGACGGAGTCCCCAAGGGAAGCTCTAATTGCAATTCTATTATAGAACGCGTCGTTGTTCAGTCGGCGCGTGGGCCTGGGACAATGAGTAAGTAGTACTGGGAAAGAGAAGTGATGTTGCGATGTTGTTCGAGAAAACAGCGGCCAGACAAAGATGGGTTTGGGTGAGACGAGGAGGAGGGGGGAGAGGGGAAGAAGGGGGAGGAGGAGGGGGGGGGAGAATGAGAGAGGAGGAGGGAGAGGAGGAGGAGGGTGAGAAGTGAGTAATAGAAGACACGCACTCTCTCTTTCAAAGATTGATGCTCACTCCGGGTTGACGAGGGCACTGACGGGGTTCGAACCCGGGACATCAAACTGGTGACGCCATCACTTTACGCGCCACAGTTACCTAGTGCTCAGAACTAATTGAATTAGCAGGCTGCTATGGCTCGAGCGTCGATTTATTCCCAGGAGTATCTGCCATAAATACGCGTGTTATTTACAGTTAAGAATAGACGCATCGTCATGCTGGTCCCATAGAGTGCACCAGAATTTTGACGAGGGCACAGACGGGGTTCGAACCCGGGACAATAAACTTGTACTCCGTCACTCTACCACTGCGCTACATTTCCCGGGGACTAAACTAGGGGACCGCATGTGCGTGTTCGCCAGTTGTTGTCCCTTCTGCCAGGGATTCGTTGAAGAGGCGGAAGTGGACTAAGTTTGGCACCCCTCAATACTTACTACTATTTTGTAGTCGACGAGAGAGCATGGAAAAGAAGAGAAACAGACGCATAAATAGGGACCCATATGGAAAAGAAGGCGCGCTGCGACGAATTTGATGAACTCTTCTTCGAAGGGAGCCGAGACCCTACTGTGCATCATCAAAATAGAGCCAGAATGGGCTGAGGGAGGGGGAGGAGGAGGAGGGGAATGAGGCCGCGGAAAATGGGACTGTCTTGTGGCGACGCGCACAACAACGACGAACTTAGGCCTTCCGGAGCTGTCTATCGGGCTGACGGGAAGAATCCAGGCGGAGGAGGAGTTGGCCTACTAATTAGGATTGCAAAAAAGCGGGTCAAGGATCAGCTTTGGATAGCGAGTTGTTAAAATGACAAATTTGGGTCATTGAAAAGAAGATGAGAGGCATTCATCAACGCCTATCTAATATTTGCGAAAATGAGAATTCATCGAAACACAACGAAGAAGACGGGATCTTGCGATTTTTGTTTTGCAAAATCATTCAGCTAGTCAATAGTAAATATCTGGTGGCGAATTGTGTAATGCGGTCCCGTTCACCCTGACTGGTCAATTAGATACTTGCTTTTGGTTTCAGGAAGAATATTTACTAATAGTAAGTAAGAAATGACATCGGTTTCACACCGTGAACTATTCGTTTCACACCGTGAACAATTCTGGTAAGAGAACATCTGACACGATCTGCCAAAGATTTGGGCTTCTAAAACTCCCTTAACAATCCTAAAGCACTTTCCAGCGACTCCAACGGTCAGTATCGGTGTGACGAATTGCGGAATGTGATCCATTCCAGCCCTGACAAACAGCCCATTATGCTCTCCGTCTCTTGGTCAATGATGAATTGGCTCTGCCTGGCAAATAATAGGCCTGTCGGCAGTCCTCCTGTCCCGAATAACAAATAAATCAGCCGTATCGTGCAATAATAATAGACTAGTCGATAGTTCTCCCTCCCGACAGTTAGTGCCGAACAACATATAAATCAACCGGATCGCACCGAAGAAAGCGAATGGAATACAAAAACCGGATCGTTGGCTATCGGCGACGAGCCCGGATAACCAGATTCGAAAGATTCACGAAAACAGGGCCATCCAGTCCAGACCACAGGAAGGATGTGGCCCGACCCCATTTCCTTATCTGAGGAATCCCCTTGAAGCAAGGCCATTTTGGCTTGAAGCTTTTCTAGGCTTCTTTTGTCAGAGAGACTCAAGGCACTGGAATAGGGTCTAGCATGCGAGAGAAGCCGAAAGACATTGAAATGGGGCCATAAAGCGTAATTAGAATCATCCGCCAGTCTCATCTATGATGCATAAGAATGGAAGAAAAAGGCACGCATGGGGAATGAGTGGAGGGTGCACCCTACGTCTGAGCCTCCATTTTCATTGCTCTTTTGTATTTTGGCACTGTCACCATCTTACTTGTCTAGACCATCCCCGGACTATTGTGACGAAAGATCGTTTGATTTCTGCATTCATATTAGAAATAGCTACCAGAGAAAGTACTTCAGAAGTTCATCATGAGTGTTAGAAAGTATCTCAAAAAACTGTCTGATTGTGAGACTTCGCTTCTGACAATGCGAAAAAAACTGTCTGTTTGTGAGACTTCGCTTCTGACAATGACACACTTTTCTCGATTGGTAAAGACTTGCAAATGGGCATGATGCCATTTTTCTCGATTACCAGACTTGCCAAACAGCACCAAGGGTTGGGGTGCTGCACAAGACTGAGCATTGAAACGAGCTGACGGAAATGTTGTGAAACCTTCAGCATGGGGTCTCTCGCCCGCAGGTTCCTTATATCGGGGCAGAAATTGCGCAAATTGCCTCTTTCCTTTCCATGTCTTTTTCCTCTTCCTCCTTCCTCCCTCTCTCCCTCCACCCCTACTTCGAAGAGACACTCACTTCCCCATTGGAAACGTAACGAAATCTGCTCATGATCTTTCGCCGTCATAGAAAGAGCACGAGAAAAAGAGAAGAAAGGAGGGCTAATCAAAAGTTCGCCCGGGTTCCGCGTGGGCAACCTAGAAATCCGCACACAACAATAAGGAACCTACGTCCGTGTCTTGCAAAATTCCATGAGTAAAATGGTGCAAAAACTGTTTCAATTTAGAACGCATTGAAAATGTAAACACTGTGTTTGCTACACAAGCTCAAAAGAATCAACCCCAAATAGATCTAAAATTGGTGACAGGGACCACTTTTAGACATGTTTGCAGCGACGATAATAGCGAGCTTGCGTGCAGGCAATTGCGTTCCAAAGTTCAGGGGTGCACCCGTCAAAGACTTGCAGAGATGCCAGGGGCTAAGTGAAGGGAGGGGGTGACAGAAAGAAGCGTCACCTACTGGTGATCCCCTGCCACTGACAGAGGCCTGCCAGGAGGTGTCGCTTCATTCAGTCCCTCCTCGTTCTCCAGTGGTGTAATTATAGTCCCTGGACTCAGACCACGGGACAAAACAAGGGAGTGTAAATAACAAGTGCGTGGAGATGACAATCATTTACAGATCAATTACAGACCGTGAATCAGGTGCTTTTATGGAAGGCGGTTGAAAATTTGTAGGTTTCAGGTATACATGTAAAGGATTCTGAAAGTAGACCAATTCAATTCGCGCTCGCCATCGACTATGCCATAGACTCTAACATGTCTGACGACGAGAGAAACGCCGTTTTCGATGGAGAAAGAACGGTTCGGACGGAGCGCGAATTTAGACACGTTTGGTTCGCCGCTAACACAATTTCAATTACAGAGGGCAACGAATCAGGTGCTTATAATGGAAAAGATGAGAATTGGTTTCAGGCCACATGAAAATGGTTCTGAATTAATAGCGATTAATTCCTGCTTTTTCATAACAAAAAATAATCAAGCAAGTAAAACGAGCTCCAGAGGCGGGAATCTGATTGTGATAAAAAATAAAAGACATGGAGCGGGTCATCTGCCTTTTCGACATGGTTAAGACGCAAAATTGCGACCTGAGCATCGGAAAATCCTTCCTACTAATCTTTCTATTGATATTCGAATGTATGTTTCAGTAGACCTTCAAAACAAGGTTAAAGACAGGAGATTAATAAGGCTGAGCTGGCTGTTTCAAAATACATGTATAGCTAAAATTTCTAAAGAAACAACAATGTTTGAGCAACGCAGATCACAGCAAGTAATTTGAATATTACTACGTTTCATATAAAGCTGACCTCACGAAAAGTTGTTGTGGAGGGATGAGAGGGAGCTCCCGGACAAGGATGGACAACAGGAATCGAATCACTCTGCTGCAAGAAAAGCCTTGTGATGAGTCGAGCAAATGAGAGGAGAGACTTCTTAGCCATTCTCCTCTCTCTCCTCTTCCCATACTCTCTCGCTGTCTTACAAGGGATCTCCACGAGTCGGGTCCAGCGGATCCGAACCCGATATGGGGCGCTGGATTAGTCTGACCATAAAACTAAATCAAATAAAGAGTGATTCATTGTGCACAAAACGTTGTTTATGTATGTTTTTGAGCAATTATGATGATTCCACAGAACTTCATTTTTGGTCATTTTCAACCATGATACCCCCATCATGGTTTCGAAAATTCCATGATACCCCCCTCATGGGTCCGAAAATTCCGTGTTGGCGCTTAGCAGCTAGATTTTGTTTATTTCTTAGTTTAATGATTAGACTAATCCAGCGCCCCATATCGGGTTCGGATTCGCTGGACCCGACTCGTGGACATCCCTTGTTAGAGGGGAGGAGGAGGGAGAGCAGAGGAGGACAGAGTGAACCAGCCAGAGAAGAAGGTTCTCGAACGTTCTTTATTCTCCGGAAATAGACTATCAACATCGGCTACACGCCCATGCCCGTTCTTTATTCCATAGAAATAGATGGACAGCATTGGCTACAAGTAAGTGAGACGTCGAGGACAAAGAAGCACTGAAAATAATGTTATGTTTCATTTTCTGGGAATATGGAAAGAGACTCGTCCATCATCGATCGGTACGTGTTTTCCATTCTCAACGGATGACATTATTTTGCAGCAAACGAAAAGACCTTTGCTACAGGAATACGATCGTCACCTGAGGTAAAGGGCGCCCCTTCGCACAGGAAGGACTTCAAGATTCGAGCAATAAATTCGAGTGAAGAAATCAATATGATTTCCAGGTCTTCGAAGCTCCGATCGCCGATCGATATTTACTTGTTCCTGTCCGAACAAACATCCCGATCCGTTTGAACTAATCAGTGCTCACAATTAGTTGACGTAGTTCGTGCAGCTGAACAAAGTTCAGAAAGTCTGCGTTCTAGGAACACCGACGGGATTTCAATATTACTCAAGTTAGACTGTACGAACTGTGCGAACACAGCACGTGTAAATTATTCTGAGATAGGTGCGATCTAATCGTATTGCAACATTTTTTAGATTAAATCAACTTTGAAATCCATATAAATAGTGTGCTGGTGGTGGATTTCTGATTGAGAGAAAGACGGATATCCATTCGGATCACAAATACGAATTGTCGAAAACGTATGTACGGCGTTTTGGCTCAAATGGGAAATCGCTACTTCGGGATCTTTTCACAACTTCTAAATGATATCGGGACGTAGGTTTCAGCAGACTGTCAAAACAAAGTTAGGCGATTAGAGATTCATTATCTCCCTCTCTGTCATGACTTCAAATTACATTTAACTTATAAGGCTACACTTTCTAATGAAACAACAATATTTTAGCAACGCAGATCGCGGAAAGTATTTTGAATGTTACTACGTTTCATATAACGCTGACCACATCAAAAGTTGTTGTGGTGGAAATGAGAGGGAGTCCCCGGACAAGGTTGGACAGCAGGAATTGAATCACTCTGATGCAGGAAAAGCCTTGTGATGTTGAGCAAGAGAGAGGAGAGACTTCTTAGCCAGTCTCCTCTCTCTCCTCTCCCCATACTGTCTCGCTGTCTTAGAGGGGAGGAGGAGGGAGAGCAGAGGAGGCCTGAGTGAACCAGCATGGGAAGAACCTCCATGCCCGTCCTTCATACTCCGGAAATAGATGGACAACATTGGCTTCAAATATGTTTGTAGCCGATGTTGTTCATCTACATATTTCTGGGGCATAAAGAACGGGCGTGGACGTTATTCCCTTGCTTATAAGTGAGATGTCGTGGACAAAGACACTGAAAATGAGGTTATGTTTCATTTTCTGGGAATATCGAAAGAGTCTTGTTTGTCTTTGATAAGGAAGCGAGATCTGTCACTAAAAGCATTACTAAAAAAGATGGTCGACAGATGAGGTAAATGCTTCCAGAGAGAAGTAAAAAATTATTCTTTGTGCATATAACGAGTCTTCTGAGAGAGTGGGGCAGTCTGGCCTGGAGCCATTCGACAACTTGAAAACTTTTGTCTCCGATTTCTCTCAAAATTTGACCATCGACTATACACTCAAAAATTAGAGCTCGTCGAGCTCTATCGACCACCGCCAGAACGTTTTCTTCGTAAAGCAGTAGTTTTGCCCGAAAAAAATCGATAAAGATTTCAAAAATCGATATCTCGAAAAAGTTCTTCACGTTCGGTGTGGCTCTCACCGGAATTAGCTTCAGGGACATCTGAT
>JACMIG010004323.1:0-10462 GCA_014805385.1 Levipalatum texanum
GCCTTATTCTGTAATTGAATTTCTGTTTTGATGCCTTTGTTTGTGCCAACTTCCAATTATTGTACACGTGGAAGCTACTAGCCTAATTTCGTGCTAATCGTCTCTTTTTTAGGATCGCTCGAGTCTTGACGCACAAGGACCTCGCACATTGGCACTTCGAGAGGCCAGCCATCGGAGAAGGGAGGAACACTAAAATGGTTCGTTCTCATTTTCTGCAATCATGAGCTGCATTTCTAATTGAAAGAGCGAGTATTTCCCCCTTTTCTCCAAACACGCTTTTCAAACTCGCGCGCTTTCGTTGACTGAGTTTCATTTGTTTGCACGCATTGGATTTCGCGCTTTCGGATTTTAATTCAATCTCTTCTTTCACCTTTTCTAATTATTGATTTCATCTTTTCGTATAGTATTAGATAAAAATGTAGATTATTTCAGCCTCGAGGCGGGTCCAGGAGAAGCCCACCGAGCCCACGCCCCCACTCGAGGATAGCGGCCTAAAGGTTTGTTCGAATAGTCGTCTTCTTCTTTTATTCCGGTTATACATGTTTCTTGCAACTTTTCACACTGATTATGACTTCTAACTTTTATTTATTTAACTTATTTATCAACGAACCGTTTCTTGTTCAGAATCGCTCGTGTCCAGGGCTACTCCGAGTCCTCGCCAACTGGCGAATCGATAAGCAGTTCTTGGGACAAGAAACGCAGATCAATCGACACACCGATGGTCAGCTATTTTATGTAGAGACTTCCGAAAACAATTAAATTTCTTAATACTGTCAAGTTGATGTTTGCAAATTTTAATTTTGATGCCAGTGCAATGTACATTGCCGACCCGACTATTGAGCCTTATGCAGGTCCAGCATTTTTCCCGCTCATCGACACGACATGAAGGTCCAATGCTGAGCGCGGTCATGACAAGGTTTGTTAATTGCAGTTATTTTCGCTTTTATCTGATTATTATTGTTATTGCTAATTGAACCATTTCAGGAAACACAACGGCTCAGGTTCCACGAAGTTCGTCTCACGACCGCGTCCAGGAGAGCATTGCATGTTTTGTTTTATCGACAGGGGATCAATTCTATTTTACTTCACCATTTATTTAGCTTACGTTTCTGCTATTGCCATGATTTGCACTCATATTTCGATTGTTAAATTCTTGACGATAAATTTGTTTTAGCAATGTTATTTCGCATGAATTTCTGATGAATCAAAGGGGTTGCAAGCTCCCCAAAGACAGCACATTGAAACCGCGACCCACTTTCTGACACACTTGAATTGGTCGATGCGCAGCGTATCCAGTGCATTAGTCCAATCGATACTCATTCGATTTTGAATCCATAATGTTCGGAGTAGATTGAATACATGATACCCCCATCATGGTCCAAAGGGTCGCAGTATAGAACGACTGATACGCCCGGTTTCAAGTATGGAAAATAAAGAGTGATTCAAGTGAAGAAAATTTTTTACCTTTGGGCCCATTTTTGTTAACGACCCTCGGTGTTACGGCTCAACGAACACAAGTGGTTATGTCAAAAAGCCTTGATTTTTAGGGAACTTTGTCGATTTTGACGTCCAATGCGACCATGGGATTCAGGTTTCAAATTTTTTTGAGATTACCAGATGCTTGAAGCTTCGTTTGAGCAAATAAAACAGGGGGGTATTGGGGGTCCAGAATTTACTAGCTTCAAAAAGGTGAGCAGAAAATATTTTCCATAGCGAGAAAATGCCTGCCGCTCAGAGGATACTCATGATGAATGCATATCTATATTTTTATCTTGTAGCCCGTTCAAAACTACACTAAAAATTAGAGTTTGAGTTTTCGGGCAGCCTTGTACCGTAAGCTAGAAAATATTCCGTAAAGCAAATATTTACAGTACGTCATATATTTCGATGATTTGTTTACCCGAGACTAGATAACTTTTCACCAATTTCAAGATTGCATTTTTTTACTCGTACCAGGGCCATAATAATCCACATACGAGCCCCGGCCTGCAGGCAGTTTGGGCTGGCTGTGCCAGGGGTTGGTCGATCGAGGGCCAGATCCCGTGGTAAAAATCATGTTGTAATCTTCTGTGGTTGTTTGAACTCACATTTATTTACTCACTTGTAACAGTTCGTCAATCATGTTTATAATTGTATTATGTAATGTATACATAAATGATCATAATGAAATCAATAGACTAGTCTTGAGCACATTGTAGCACAGTGAGCTTGTCCTCAATCCTTGCGTTTTTCTGGCGGTGTTGTTGACGACGTTGTCGTCCCTCTCTTTCGTCCCTCTGCAAGCTTATGATTTAGTCATTGCTGTAGTGATAGTAGCAATACTCGGTTCGCTTTTTTTGTTCCTTTTTCCTGGCACGAATGAAATCGTGCTCATTTGTGCTATGCCGACTCGTTTGGACACAGTGTCCAGATGTGCCACTCGGACCCTGGCACGCCTGGACACAGTGCACAGCTGAGTCAGCCTGGCACAAGTCGACACGATTCCACCGGGAATTAAGGGTCATTTTTGAGACCAATCGCTATCCAATTATGGCACTGCCTTTTTGGACAGTGTGCGCAGCCGAGTCAAAAAAATAACGCGTTTTTGACTCGAATCCTGAAATCAATGGCCAAAAACTTTTTGCATGTTTGATCAGGATTTCATTTGCGCCGGCGCAAATGAAATCGTGATTTTTTGCGCCACGCACTTTTTGACAAAACAAGGATGCTGTCTATACCAGTCACACCCATTTTCACCCTCGACTTTGCAACTTGAGCCACTCAGTATGGGAACTTTTAGAATAAGTTATCTGAACCCCCGTTATATGAAAGAAAAACCAGCATAATTCTGTGTTCCAGCCTCGAAGAACGAAATAAGAAAATGATTTTTAAACTGTGATGTTTGCAGGTCGATTATTGTAAATTTGAAGAGCTCGACAAGTTGTTTGAAAATAATTGAAGTTCAAAGGCGGATGAGAAGAAGCGATGCAATGACAGCCAGATAGGAGAAGAAGGAGAAGGATGACTGGGCATCGTCGGTCGTTCCCCTTGAGCACTTCTCTCCAGTGCAGCAACATGCCCCACGCATATCGGCACACGACGCAAGGGTCGAGGCCTGAAATGGCTTGTCTGTCAGTCCATCGGTCTGTCTAACAAGCCAAGCGAAAAAGTCATACCCCCGCCGTGGAGCAGTCCGCATCCGACATGCACACGTAGCCGTACTCGATCAAGCCGGTTTTTCCTGAAGTGGTAATTTGATTCTACCAACAATTAGTTTCTATTGTTGGCGGAATAAACGTTCCGGACTGTACGCTCATCGCCCTGCGATTATTCTCCACTGTTCTCATGTTTCTCTAACTGCCAGACAATGAGAGAACAGTGGAAAGAGACCGTCAGCGTACAGTCCGGAACGTTTATTCCGCTGACAATAGTTCCTACCTTTCAACCATTCGAGCACGCCAGTCGTGTTCCGCACACCGTCGAGGGACATAAACGTCGTCATTGCCATTCCGGACTGTAAGAAAAAAGTTGTTTGGGGTTTTGTTACGTCAAAGTTTTGACTATGGTATGCCGGATGTTCTATTGAAATACTTCTGTTCCAATAATACTGAAGGAATGCAAGCGAATCTTCCCTTTCGATTGTTGAGAAAAATGTCGTCCATACCGCCTTTCCGCAGTGCGTCTCGGCTGCTCCGCACTTGTTCATCCCGAACGTTTTGCCTTCGCGGCTGAATATGCCGCTCTGAAAATGTATACACTGTTGTTTTCACAGGACTTGCTTTCTTTTCAAAAACATTCACGATAACGAAAAATTAATTAACTCACAATGACTTCGAGCTTGGTCCAGCACTCGAGTGCAGCCGCAGTGCTAACGACGGCAACGGTTAGGAAGGTGAACTTGACCGTAAGCATCGCGCTGAGTTGTTTGAAACTCGTGGACTGAAAAGTTGTAACGGTCGATATCACGCATCCCGCACGTAATTCGACAAGTCTACAAGGTCACTCTGCCGACTCTCGCGAGGAGTGGTTGCAGGAGGGGCACAGGATATCGAGTAAACACGAACAGTTGCTATGCGAGAGGCGACTGCCCAGTGACCTCGACCTTCCTCCCTCTTCTCATCAGTTTCGCGCCCAAAGAGAGGAGGCAATGCCAGGATACAGAAATGGTGCGATGTTGGCCTTTTCGTGGTAGTGAAGAGAGAGAATATTCTTTTCAAAATAATACATCTTCTTCAATAATACATCTGCGGCACTGTGTTTGCAGGATAAGTTGAATATGGGCTGCTTCAGCCTCTGATTATATTTTTGCGACAGTGAAATACACAAAGGGATCTTGGCACATGATATCAGCTACCTCTGACAGATGCCAGTCCGTTATCTAAAGCGGTGTTTATGAACTGGCACATGAGCATTGAGACATACCGCTAATGCGTTATCTGCAGCTCGACAATGCTGCGAGTGTTAAAGGAGGGGTTCGGGGACCTTCCGAGTCTCATAAGTGACTATGTTCTGGTGGTAGAGCTTGAAAAACCCTATCGAATGGTATATGACACTAAGAATTTGGATGTTTCTATGGTTAGATACAGCGTTCAGAAAGCTTCCCCTGAGAAACAGGGACGGCGCGAAATTCAAATTTCGCACCTGCTACAATATTGGCAGCTTGCCAAATCCTCAGACCTCTCACCTTGTGCACTATGAGTTGTGTCACTGTTATCTGTCAGTGATTAATTAGTAAATTTGTTCTGTTGGCAAGCTGCCAAATTTCGACACCGAAGGTCCCCAAACCCCTCCTTTAAGGCCAGAGTGCAGCGCCTTTCATCATGTGATACTAATGACAACGCTCCTCGAAAACGTCGGAGGAATTGCAGAAAGAGTGCCAGAGCAGGGGGAACAAAGTCGTCAATCCGATTGCTGTCGTGGAGTGAGGAACGCTTCTCCATTCTCGCGTGCGTTGAGCTGGTCGAAAGTGAAGCAGAGGCACTAATGTTGACCGGTTCAATCACTCTTTGAAGAGTAACATTATTTTGATTTCTATGCCACATAGAAAGAGTAGCAGATTGCGATTTGATAACTAAGGATCCTTCATATATTCCACTCTGCTTTCCTACACCGATGGGCAGGTGAAGCGTCGAGAGGAACTCAACGCTGTCTTATCCGATGGTGTCCATCCCCTAACTCCTCTTTCTTCTATCCCCACCTCGCTGGTGATCGAGTACGGCTCACTGTCAGAATTGAAGTACTTTGCGAATCCTAGGGCGAATCGTTTCAAATTCTTGATTTCCAGGGTTTAAAAGTTTATTTTCAGGTTCCTTTCCCTTGCGAAGATACAGAAAAAAGCTTTCGATAAAAGTACAAATCGGAGCTACGAATGAGGAAAGGTTGAGACACGGAACAATAAACCGTAGTGGGAGCGGATGTCTAATGGCCACGGGAAGAGGACAAAACATTATTGTCGAAGTCCACAATATTGCAAAACAATTGTTCTATTATAGAACGGTATTCGCATAATGGATTTATCAGTAGTCAGAGCCTTGACTGGAGGACGAATGCATCGCCCTGCGAGGCAGAGAGATCCGATTGTGTTCCAGCAGTGCTCGCTCGTGATGCACGGGTAGGAAATAACTGAAAGTCCATGACTGCCTAGTTGTGGACCTTGAGAACGAGACAAAATATATCGAAAGTCCCGCAAATATGTATTTTCGCGATAATGAAAGGGAACTAACAGAGGTGGCAGTAGTATCCAGTGAATCCTTGCTCGCACGCGCAGCTGCCGTCCCACGACACTTTTCCGTGTCCGTTGCAGTTCATGATGGGACCGGAGCGACCTGCAATGGTGATGGTCTCAAATGGAATGGCGTCCAACTGTTGAAGGAGGGCTTGACGCCCACGAGTCCCATGTCTGCGGCCAGGGCAGACAAACTGGCTGCGCCAACGTCGCTGTGGTCCAGGGCCAAGCACTGCCCGTAGATGCAAGCTTAACGGGGATTTTTATGATAATGAAAATGGGGATCAATAGCTTCTATGCTTGCTTCAAGCCAAAGCTCAACTCACCTCCAGCATGCTCTCCGTCTTTAAGGAATACGGCGCACTCACTCGTGCTCGTACAGGTTGGGGAAAGGACTAAAGGGGTGTGATCATTAATGGCCCAAGTTATATCTAACAGATATCGCATGAGATGCCCGTGAATCCCGGCTGACAGAGGCAGCCCTTCCAATGGATCCGGCCGCGCCGCCCGCAGTTGGGGAGGACGGCATAGCGAGAGGCTGCAAAGTCAGCTATGTTTTGAACGATGCCCATGAGCTGTACAGTCCCACCCGGTGGGCTAGAAAATACCTTCTACGATTATCCCATCAAACTTATCTTCGTATCGCCCCGTGGCATGGATGGACGACGTGATTGCGATTACCGTTGAAGCTGCAAGTGAACGATGTTCAAGGATGAACGCGAGGAGGTATTGTCTCGCGTCCAAGCAATTCTAATTTCCCGTTCCGCGACGCTGTGTTTATCTACATAGTCCCTTCTGTATCTCCGGAACAAAAAGCGTTACGAAGCTGAAATTTTGCATACTAGTTGGACCTGGATTCCAACCGAAGTCTGCAAAATTGTAGCAACAAACACTTCGAGGACGCAGAGATATGGGAAGATTTTGCCTCCCGATCGGTACGTTAGAATTGCTTGGGCGCTTGACCATACGAGACCTGTGATGAAGGAGACAGCTGCAAACGTGGCTGGCGAGGTCTAGTCATCCGCTCAGCCAAACTTCCTTTTCTGTGGATTCGTTTGAAAGACGTCGCATATGCTTTGAAGAAGTTGCCGAGATGAGTCGGCATTTCGGAATCGGATCTCTTTGATCACACTCACTACAACATTCCAATCTATTCATATAATACTTGTGGGGTGTGTCATTCTCATTAGGTTATTTGCTTTTCAGCACAGATGGTCAAAAGGAGACAGCTTACACCCTCACCCACCCTCAGAGTCGCGGGTCCACTTCGTGAACGGAGAATCATGCCATCTTATCATCGTGTCCGAAACCCTCCTCACACAGCTATCTTACGAGGCCGGAAGTTGAAACTAAGCAACGGTCATTTCACAATGACATTGACCAGCGTGTGACGTTGACAATTGTGATGAACATCCGGAGAACGCTACAATCATCTCATTGAATGATCGCAAACCAAGCGAATCTGTCAAAATTTCTGCACATGATTTTTGTTTCAAGACCTCACTACTTTATGAAGTAGCGCAACAAAAAGTACAACACAAATATTCTGAGGAATTTAGAATTCCTCTTATCTCATTGTCAGTGTTTTACTTCCGTATATAGCCCGTAAACTATTGTCATGTGACGCAACAAACGGTTCACATTTGCATCGGGATAATAATCTGAAGAATCCCCTTTTCCATCTCTGTCTTCTGGAATTCTTCTGATGTGGGTGAAAAGGCAAAGGAACGAAAGTTGGCCGCATTGGACTGATATGAATCTGCACTTTGCCTTCGTGCCGATTATGAGAAGAAAGACATGACGATAAGAGCGGATCAGAAGTCAGGCGATTGGGGGCGATGGCGATCTTTTGGGTAGAACCTAGCTTCCTTATCACCAAATTTGGGCTGCTCTAACTCTCTGAAGTCTCCGTTTCGCTTCAGTCTCGAGCGTCGACTGCTAGACAATATGCACATAAAACGTTGCGCTCTCCCCAATAGTCATCTCGGGGGAATCCGATATAATTGCTAGACTCCTGATCCCAGTGTCATCACGTGACACAACCCTTGTGCTGTTAAATAGACCATAACCAAGAAGCCGGGCAGCTTTCCCTTCGTTGATTTCTCGCTAACCTAAATCTACTTTGTAGTAAAACAACCATGCGCTCCTTCATCATCCTCCTCGCCCTGGCCGTTGCTACCTTCGCCGTTGCCATCCCCAAGGTTTGTAGCTCACGGCAGTCTTCTATTTGGACGTAGCATGATCGAACAGCACGAGCTGCATTTTTGTTTTCCAAAAGAAGAACGTTTACTTACGAAGACTGATTTACATCAGCAGCATGCATGCTGATAATGTAATCCCTGAGACAGCGCATGAGGTCGCAGATCATTTTGAAGCACCTTTACGGCATTTCTTCTGATCAGCTCGAACTAAACACGGTTGTGAACACCAACAGTAAGGATTCGCACGACCCATATTGTAGTTGCGGAGAAAAGCATATATTAATTTGAAGAGATCAAAGCTATTAATTTTGATCTGATCTTCAGCCTCAAAGGTACTTTTGCAGCACGTCGAGAGCGGCGTCGTGCAGCCTCAGCAGCTGGCCGTCCTTGATGGTGTCCTCTGCGACCTGTGCAAGGATCTCGTCAAGGTAAAGAAACCAAGTTCAATTTACGATCGATCGTTTTCGAAGGTGATCAACAAATCACTATTTTCAATGCAGGATGCCGAAAATTCCGGAGAGGGCGACCTCAAGGGATGGCTGGACAAGGAGATCGGAAAAGTCTGCAAGCACCTCGGATTCTTGGCCAAGGAGTGCAACAAGATCCTCGATGGCGTAGGGCCATTTTCACTAAAAGGAGTAGGGGCAAAGTGCCGTTACCGTAAAACAACTGCGGCAATTGTGGCAAAAGGGGTACTATTTTCCAGACTCAGGCCAAAGCGCACTTTCGTCTGATTCTGGTCTGATTTCGTGGTGACCGTTGCTCCTACTCCTTCTTTAATTTAGGGTTTCCTAAAAACTGTTTCTGTATTTTTCAGCAAATCAATATGATACCATACCGCTTGGAAGTGGACTAACAACAGGGTTTTTATTGTTGCAAATCTTCCATTGCAGCTCGTTGACAAGCTCGTCGACCTGATCAACCAGCACCTCGACGCCACCACCATCTGCACCAAGGTCGACCTCTGCTAAGAACGGACTGTATCTACTATACTCATTCCAGAACATAGATGGATCCTATAGATTTATTGTCGGTGCTAACGCATATCGGTGAATAAAATTTCCCTTATTGTCTATGACACGTGTTAGAAAGAATAAACGTTGAAATTACTGATCCCTATCTATTGATCCTTCTTCTCCTCGACACTGATTTCCTTCTTTTCCTTGCTCTCCACGAGGTTGGAGTTCTCGTCAACCTTCAATGTCTTTTGAAGAGAGTTTTGTAAGAATGTTCCAGAGAATTAACCTTGGCAGCGGCCCGCTTCTTCTTGCCCGTGATGTAAGCATCGCGGAAGAATTTGGAGAAGAGGAACAGGTACGTCGCCAGTACCACCGATCCCATCACGATCATGTCTTCTCTGAATTTTGGATAATTTGCCACATTATTGATTTTTTTTATTTTAATTCTTACAAATCAAACCGAACCTGTACCAACAGTCCGGATGCTCCGAAGCCTCTCCGAAGAGATTCATATGAAGAGAAAAGAATCGGGCGAGCAGAAGGAATCCGATCGAGAACTGAAATGTGGATGTGATGAAATTATTTATGGATGTTGAACCTGAATGATCTGAGCGGCAGTGATGAACATGGCGACTGCGTTGGGAACTCGAATGCCAGCTGAACGCATGCCGAAATAGCTGCAAAACAAGACATGTTCCAAATGCGATTGATATTATATTGTCGGCGGAATAGACGTTCCGGACAACACGCTCATCGCCCTACCATCTCTCTCCACTGTTCTCTCGTTGTCTGGCGGGTTGAGAAACGAAAGAACAGTGGAGAGAGATCATGGGTGATGAGCGTATTGTCCGGAACGTTTATTTCGCCGACAACGATCAGAGTAAAGTTACAGAACGTCCCATGCAGTTCCAGATTGAAAACTATCACTCACAAATACATTCCCGTGTGAATGCCCAGATTGATGATCTGCAGCCATCGAATCCATGGAGGAAGAGATGAGAAGAAAACGGCTCCCGCGAGGTACGTCACGGAGTGGTGGTACCTGTTAAAGAAGGCATAAGAGCAAAGTTCCGTTTCCGTAAAATAGCTGTGGAAATTGTGGACAAAATGCTCTAAAAGGCAGACACAGGCCAAAGTGAACTTGCATCCCTTTTTAAAGATAACTGTGAAAACCTCCATCTCCTCCTTCGACCTATTCTAGAACCAAAGAAACTGAATAGAGCGACGTAGGTCTATTTTGAATAGTAGACCGAAAATGCTGGACTTTTTAAATACGGGTCTTACCAGTGCAAGAAAATGACGGGGCGCTTTCTCAACACGAGGAATATCGTGTCAACTAGTTCCGGGGCCTACAATATTTCGTTCGAAGCCAGCTTCCGGAGAAAATAAACCTTGCTCATGACGAACATCCATGTCCAGTAGCCCGAATACGGATTGGTGTACAAGTTGTAGTTGTAGCAGAGGGAGCCTGATCATGGGAATACTTCATCGGCTAGTTAAAGGAGTAGGAGCAAGATTCCGGTCCGTAAAAGAGCTGTGGAAATTGTGGATAAAATATTCTAAAATGCAGACACAGGCAAAAGTACACGTGCACTTTC
>JACMIG010004324.1:0-10462 GCA_014805385.1 Levipalatum texanum
GTAAAAATTCGCCTTCTTATTCGAACACAAGGATATGGTATTATTAGAAGATACTCCCGATAACATGTCTTCCCAAATTTTTTTCTCTGTACCGCTCTTGGGTTTATCTTTCAAGTCTTTCTGTACAAATTGGAATATCAAGTTATAATTTCGCATACTTTTGTTCTTCAATTCCAACCGAAGCATAAACCAGTCAAAACATGCAAACACGCGAGCACAGCGAGCGGTCGATCCTACTAGGCCGAGCTCATGAAAAATCCGCAAACACAGTGAGCGGATGATCCTGCTAGCCGCCAACGTTAGAAATATCAGCGAGTGGTGTGAGGAAGTAGCATAAAGGGAGGGAAAAAGGGTTGGGGCCGAGGAGAGGGGTGTGGAATTAGAAGTGGGGATGGAAAGAACAAAAGGAGGAGAATCACTATTTTTAAAATTTAGAAATGGTGGAGGAAGCAAGGGGTGAGGGGAGAGAAAGCGGACAAGCTAAGGCATCACTTAGAATCCGCGAGTTCTAAACGATCACCTTTGCCAGCTGGAAAAATCAGATGTCGGACATCTGGTACGACTAATAAGAAACAATGTATAAGAAATGGATGACGAAACTCTCGTCGCTCACAAGGGCATTATACGTACCGTTCTAAACGGATTCGGGGAAGCGATACGTTTTTGAAAATGGGCTAGTCTAAGGTGGTAGTCGAAGTGCCATGCCCTAGGACCTATGCTAATCCTGTTTTCAGAAAACAATACTCATTGTCAGACGGACGACAGAGGGACGAACACGACTGACCTCCGTAGTCACCTCTTACACAGGAGGTCACCGAACTTTTGGGCATTTGGTACGGCGGCTGGATGAAGATGACTACATTGACTCTGAAGAGGTCGTTCGAAAGAAGAATAAGGAGGAAAATAAGAAGGGGAATTGAAACACCTCCTAGACAGAAGGGGTCCGAAACGCGACACTGTCCGATAGCGGAACACTATCGCCTATGGCCGTAAAACAGATATTTATTTCCCTCAAATAAATGTCCCTGAGCAGATACCACGTCTCTGGGAGCATTGTCGAGGAAGTCGTCGAAATAGAGCAGATTCTGCTTGAGGGAATCGGCGGATTCGCAGGGAACCGAGGAAGAAAAGGGGATGGAGCGAGACTGAGGAATCCCTTCTTCTTTAGCCTTCCAATTCAGACTGACCTCCGTCGAAGGAAGGTTGATGAGGTCGACCCGACCGTTCCTTTGTCTCACTGTGAACTTATCCATGACCTTTTGGACGAAGGGAATTACCTGAGGGCAGAGGAAGTATGCACCAGTCACTATCATCTTTTACTATGTTGTCAATGAAGGTCACGTCCTTGGTCTCTTCGACGAGAGTGAAAACCGAGTATGCGCGTAACAAAATTTACGGGCCGAATTCTTGTTGGTTCTTCGAGAACTTGGTATGAACAGTGTTCTATTCTTGTCGTTTACATTAGAATTGTGAGTGAAGTGGAGGTTGGGGAACAATATTTTATGAAGTCATAGGTGCACAGCGTTGTCCGAATTAAAGAGGTACGTACTCTCATCGCCATCAATGACTGCATTGTGTGTGTACGCGGTGATTGGCAATGGAATTTTTCAGTGGTCACAGCAATAAATGGCGATGAGGAGAAGAGAAGTCAGCGATGGCTGATGGGGATAGAAGTTGAGAAGGTGATGAATGCAGACGTGAATCGGACGATGATGGAAGAGATTCCGGAGTTACGACGGAAGGTGGAAGGAGACACCTGAAAGCCCCCGACTCACAACACTGGAAGAGTATAAGGATATTGAAAGGAACCACGGAGGTGCAAATATTTTCCCGATCTTGAGCTTGCACCCGTTTCCTCGACCCGTTCCTAGCGACGAGTTGTGGTGAAAAACACCCAGCCACGTTCAAACCAACCCTATTAGTGAAGTGTGTACTCTAAGTACACACTACACTAATAGGGTCACATAATACTCTTTAGTTTCGGAATAATCATTTGCACCACTGTGGTTCTGGTAATAGGAGAAGGGCGACTGAGGATCCACTCACTGGCCGGAGAAGTCGCCTTAGACGGGCCAAAAGTGGAATGGGGGGTTGCCGAAGGATCAACGTTGCTCCTGCACGACGTTGTGATCTGGCGAGTGAAAGGCTGACGGAAGGTGTCGACCCCACTGAAGAAGAGAGTGGAGAAGGAAGAGAGTGGGAGAAAGGACCTGACACTCAGCGTCAGGATCTCGTCCTCGGCGGAGCACGCGAAGGAAGCTCCGTAGTACTCGTAGGCACAATTCATCCTGTTGCCAATGTCCGAATTGAACGACGTGTCCTCGCGGCCCTGTAGACAGTAAACAAAAGGTCAGACGGAACACTCACAGAGGCTGTTCGGCGGACCATCTTGGTGTAGTAGAGAGTGCGCCGATCGTAGGGCTTGCGGACGTCGTTGGGGTCTTCGACGTGGAAGACTGGGAAGTTCTGTTCTAAAGAGATCTAGAATTAGGGAGACGATGGAAGGTGTCGGACGTCCTTTGACTGCGTACGGAGTGGCATCGCCGAACGAGATGTTGTTCTGGGCGAAGCCGAAGAAGACTTGGACACCGCCTGCTCCCCACACGGAGGGGATGAAGGCAAAATGCGCGGTTGAAAGCTGCAAGGGGCACATCAGATGACTCCCTCCAATGGAGAACTCACTGACACGCGGTACAACCCCGGGTAGAGAGGATTGACGTGCCACAGAGACTGCACCTTTTCACTCTTGTGAAGGACACCGACGTCGATCATTTCTACAAAAGAGGGCAAGGAGGAAAAGTGTGGAGGGCACCTGACCTCCCTTGGGTCCCAGCACGACGGCAGTGGCGTTGCTGCCCGACGAAGCAATGTAGAGATCGGTCATGTTTGTGCCGACCTGGACGTAGAAGTCGGCCTTATTGAATGCGGTATAGTCGGTGAGTTTCTGAGGCGCGTATCGCGTGCCGAGGAAGGCCTTCAACGAGGCCACGGTGTCGTCCACCTTCATGCTATAAAGGACTCCTCCAGTCGAGTGGATGAAGTTGCCAAAGGTGGTTATGTTGGCGGTCCAGTCGGAGACGGGACACGCATCCGACTCGACGTGGATGTAGTCCACTGCCGGAGATTGCGCCCCGAACTGATTCATAGCCGCGTAGACGGCGTCGTTGTTGTTGTCGATGGGAGTGGACGTCGTGATGAGCAGAACTTCAGAGCCATACAGTATTGGTCAGAAGTTGATGGCGCTTTCTAGCGCTCTGAAAAAAGGGAAGGAGAGGAGAGGTGAAGGACGGACTCGTAAATGGGCATCTGGCAGATCGGATCAGCAGTCGCCCCATCGGCAATGGCCTCCAACGCTGCCGCAGCATCGGCGATGGAAGTGTACATGACAGAGTGGTCGGGATAGCCGGTGGCTGAAGGGAAAGAAATCATAGCGGAGGGACAAAGAGCCACGGACGCTTGAAGGACTGGACGATGTAGGACGTGAACCACCGTGGGTGGCGTTCCATTGCCGACTCCACGATGGATGAAAGATTGGTTGCCATCTGAGAGAATGCAGAAAATGAAGGGTGGCTGGAGGGGACTCGCCTGGTGGAGGAGGGTTTGTGTAGCCTTTGAGGATTCCACTACGAGAATTAGGCTCTTGCCGTCGTTAGTGAACTTTGGAAGCGGGATGTAGGGGCAAATGGCTGCGGGGAGGACACGGTCGAAGTGAGGAGGAAGATGAGACTAACGGTGCTCGCAGGCAAATCCAGTGAATCCATTTGGGCAAAAGCACCAATCTGATTTGAGAGTCCCTCCGTTCTGGCAGATGGGAGTTTTGCAATACTTTCCCGTGCGGTACTCGGAGCAGATACAAGCGCCATGCCAATAAACTGCTCCGTAGTCAAGACAGTTATCATCTGAGAGATGGAGGTGGAAGGGCAGAGGGAGGGAGCAAACGTGACTTGCAGTACGAGTTCGTGTACCTCTGGAAGGTATTGCCAGTATCGTCCTCTCCGATGTGCTGCAATGGAATGGAGGAAAAGGGAGGAGAGGGGGGGACTGACGACAACTTGGAAGTCCTCTCCTCCGGTCTGCTCACAGGACGACAACTTGTGAGAGTAATACTCGAACTCGCAACCAGCGCGTGTCATTTCGGGCGAGGCTTCGAGGAGCGTCGAATTGGCATCGTCCGAACGGAGCATCACATGACTTATTTTGGAGCTCATCGAACGGCTGCTGCCCAGGGAGATCGTAGCGACGGCGCGGTTGGAGGCTGAAAAGTCCTTGAGGGAAAGAAAGGATAGGAAGGGTCACTCGAATCGATGTTGGCCAATGGTGATGGTTCGTCCTCCCTCAGGTCGTCAACGAATCCGAACTCGACTTGAAGATCGGACTGGAGTCTCACAGTGACGGAACATCCCTTCCACCCCTCTGTTCCATCGGCATCGACAGGCGGAGGCTGCGTCTTCACGGTGAAGAAATACTTCCCGGGCGAGAGATCGTCTGAACTCAACTATTTTCCCTTCAATCTCTACTTCTTCTACCATCTCCGATTCTGGAAGGAGAATTGTTCTGATCGAATCGGTGCCTCTGGCACGCGGTGATGTATCGGGCGGTGCAGACGGAGGCTTTCCTGAAAGAATATGGTGTTGGTGGTAGGTGGAGGCGGTACCAGTATCCATTAGTAGATTTCGGGTCGAAGTAGGCGCAGGGAGCGTTGATATCTTTGGGGACAACACCACCCGACCAGTCAGTGAAGCTCGTCGCCGTGATGGGGCTGCGGGTTTCATTGGCGTGGACAAAGTACCAGCTGCCCTCGTCGAGCACTGCTCCCAGCCAGACCGCCTGGCCAGCGACGGCACCTGAGTCCCCTCATCTTTATCTCCGCCTTCTCCACTCTCCAACCCTTCAGCCACGCGTTCTTCCCCTTGCTCTGGACATCGACGAGGAATGCCTTCTGGTCGGCACAAGCCTTGGCCGCCATCGGCTGTGTCAAATTGCCCATCTGGCCGTTGAATTGCATGCAGTTCTGCTGTAGTTCTTCCCAGCCCTCGTCGCAAGCTCAAATGGACTTTTTTCCATATCCACGCCCACCAACTAACGCTTCCTAAACTCGATGACATTCTCCCAGTCGTTGCTGAAGATGTCGACTCGTCCCGTGTCATTGAAGGCGACGCCATCGTATCGCATGAGGGAAGCGGAGGACTTGTAGCCGGTGACGATGGCGGACGCCGTTTGCGTGTACGCGTCCACGGGGAAGAAGACGTTCTGGGGGACGGTGCAGTCCTCTCAGTGGAACTTGCAGGCGATGGAGGAGGAGAAGAGAGTGGGAGTCATGTAGAGGGCCCTCTCGAGGTCCTTGCTGCCCACGGTATACATACGCCCGTCCAAACGAGTGGCAGCCAACTCGATTTGACTCAAGTCGTCCTGCAATGGCGTCTCCCCCAGGTAACTTGGTTACATCGCCCCCGTGTCCACCTGTGTCGCGTTGCAATTCCACTTGGCAGGGGCGATTCCCGTGGCCTGGAAGACGTTGAGCGTGACGTAGAGCTCCTTGAGCACTGAGATACAGCGTCGCTCAGAATAGCCGCTAAATTGATCCGGAATTCCGGCCTGAATGTGAGGTTGCCCACGTTATTCGCTTATCAGCGGGAGTACCTGGAGGAGGTTGATGACCGATCGGCGAGGCAATACGCGGAGGGTCGATCCGAATTTATGATCTCTGCGAAGAATATTCAGCGCATCCCACGAGCGGACGACGCAGGAAGTGTCGGTGATGGGCGAGTTCGCGATCTGATTCACTCTGTCGATGACGCGGCCGTACGAAACGGCAGGAGCGTCGACGAGGACAGCCGACCCTGAGTGTCTCTATCCACCTGTTTATTACTGCCGAATCATGGCAGTGCTCACATTACACCATCGTCTACTACACTCTCCGGATAGAGCCCATTTCTAATACCTCTTTTTATCCTATACAGGTGCACTTCTCCCCAGATGAGCACTCACATGTTCCGTTGTATCCGACGAGGACGATCCTGTCAATCCACTCCCTGTGTTGCGTGGTAACATCGCGGAGGATTTCTGGGAGCACGGCAGCCAGTGCCTTCACCTGCGACAGTCCCCTCTGGGTTATTTCGATGACGAATGCGAGGTCGACTTGGTAGCCATAGGAGGGAGCGGAGCCCTGGGTTGGGCAGACGGCTGAAAGGAAGCAGCAATTAAAATGACCAAGAATGAGGGGGGCTGACGGATATCGCAAAAGAATCCTGTCCATCCGCCTGTGCACTTGCATTCCTCTCCAAACTGTGATCCTCCGTTCTCGCAGGTGACTCTGCAGTGTTCTTTTCATCCCCTCCTCGCCAGCCTCTCTTACTTCTCGCAGTGGTCTCCGGCGTAATGGGGATGGCAGAGGCAGGTTCCGTTCGTGATGGACACCCCTCCGTTCTTGCAGTCGGAAGGGGGCTTGACAGTAGGATGGGCTGAACGGGATATCGTAAGAAACCAAATATATTGAATTAATGATCTAGAGGCCGTTTGATCTACGGTTCAACCTCGGCGGTTAACTGTGGATAAAGCTGGGCAAGTGCGTTCCATTCATGAAATACAAGGAGTTCACTGCTATTCAAAGGATATGCATAATATATGAGTTGGGTAAATCAATATTTTTATTCCTGGCTGTAATGGAAGCAGAGGAGGGGAGACTCACCGTTGTCGCAGTACATTGAGCCACCGCGCTGCAGGTAGTAGCCGTAATTGTCTCGGACGTTGAACTGAGAGAAGAGTTGGAGTGGAGGAAAGAAGGGAGCAGACCTCGAAGTGTATGAGCTCCCCGGCACGCTTGCATTGGAAGGCAGGGAAGTAGAAGTTGTACGAGCAATGGTCTCGCCAGATGCCGTTGGCTGCGTAGATCTGAAATGCAATAACATTCATAGAACATCGATGGAAGATAATAGAACAGAGTTGGGACTGACCTCCATTTCCACGTTCTCCCTGACAGCATACATGGAGAGGGCGGCGAATATTCTGTCCTGGTTGTTGAAAGGCGGCATCTCCGTGAGGTGGAAAACGGGGTGGTTGTCGATGAGAGTCGTCGGCTGCGTGAAGAATCCGTCCTGGTTGATGTCGCTGGCGATGGCCCAGAAGAGTTCGGGGGCGCGGACGAAACCGGATGCCTTGTAGGCAGCCTGGTATACACGGAACGAGCAGGCGGCAGAGGGTGGCGAAGTGGCAGCCTTCAGGGCGTACTGCCCGAGCACAGGTGTCTTCATACGCCTGCAGTTTCATAATAGGTGAGAAAAGGGGGAAGTGCGTACCAGATGCCGAAGTTGCCTTCGTGGACGAGCTGCTCCAGAGCGTTCGTCACCTGGTCACCGTCGTAGGGATCATATAGGAAAGGGTAGAACTTCTCTGAAGTGGAGTTAAGGAGAGAGAGTGGGGGGAAGTACGAACGTCCTTGGGAGACGATGATGATGGCTTCGTTGGACCTCGTGATATCAATGGTCTTGAGGAGGCCGTTGCTGCATTCGGCCCTGTCGACTGTGAGCATGAGCTGCGTGCGGTAGAGGAGGTTGTCCATGTGGTTGAAGACAACCTAAAGATAACGCAGTGCAAGAGGGATTGAATATGGTGCTGGAGCAAGGGTTATTCCTTTTCGCGTTCCAATAACATGTATGCAACGCCCTTGAAAAGTCTTGAAATTTAAAGAAGGGATAGGAGAAACTTTTCTAATTACGGTCATTGTGGAAACCTATACCATACTCATGTCAAAGTACATTTTGTCCCCAATTGCCCCAATGCGTTTCCTCCTACTCGTTTAAAATGGCAAATGGAAATGCTCACGTCGTAGACGGCGCTCCTATTTGTGATGTGCCACGCGAGTCCGTTGAATCGATTGGCGATGTTTTCGAATGCTCGGAATCCGGGATCGGAAACATCGGCGGTGCAGTTCTTGTCAGCGGGATCGACGTAGATGAAGTTGAGGCTCGTCTTCCAGTACGAATTCCACTGGTACAATTTATCGAGATATTCGTCCTGGTCGTCGGCCAGGGCGTCCGTCACCACATACACCGTCGTCTTGGACGTGATGCTAATATCCGCCAAAGCCTGCGAGGGAGGCTGGATGAGGCGGAGGAGAAGGGCATACCGAGGTGATCGATCCAAAGACAGTGTCGGTACATCCACCGTCTCTGTTATGGGCATTGGAAGCTATGACGAGCTGTCCCATCATTTGCATGTAGAAGGAGAAGTACTCGTTCTTGAGGAGTTCTGCAGATGTTTCTTGTTTCGTGGCTCCACTTCTCCCTCACTATGATTGTGTACTGTTAAGAACCCCGAGCGTTCTAATTCCCACGTTATCGTGGGAAAATGCAGCTATTGATCTACCGCTGTTTTCTGACCAGTCTGGCTTCGACACTGCGCGCGTTTTTTTTGTGAGTATTTCTGGGACATACTGGAACCAAAATGGCGGTAGATCAATGTGTGCATTTTCGCACTATAGCGTGGTAATTAGAACGCTCAGGTTTCTTGACAATACTATCATTGCCATTGTCATTGACTTTCATTGAACTCACTGTCATTGTTGAATAGGACGAGTTGGAATCGTGAGAGGTAGTTGGAGTCGAAGGCGAGGTTGCCGACTGTCTTAGAGATGGCTTGCCTGATCTGCGCAATGACGTCATTCATCTGCCTGCGAACGCGGAGAACGAGGATGAGCATCGGGCGGTCGACTTCGAAGCTGTGTTCCATGTCAACATTGCAGTGCACTTCAAGGGAGCACCTTCATAGTCATACTAATTCAAGTCCTGCACAATTTATCATATTAGATATTTATCCAGACCCCAGCACCGGAACCTTTTCCATTGTTTCCCAGTTAACTCCTTCTTTTTCGTCTCGACCACTACCGTTATTTCGTTTATCCTACCTTCCTCGCAGTGGAGGCCATCATATCCGATGGGACAAAGGCAGGAGTCACCGTCTGCGTCGTTGAAGGGAGTTCCTCCATTGACACACTACAAAAAGATTTTAAAAAAGAAAGATATCAAAGGTAAAGGTAAAGGGAAAGTAAGAGGTATCCTTTCAAGGCTAATGGTATGGGACCAATATACACGCTCAAGCCTTTCTCCGGGGGTATTACCAGCGTGATCTATTATCGGCGAACCAGCCCTGTATTAATTTCGCACCTTGACGCGCGCTCTCTCTTCATTGTTCTTTCGTTTCTCTAACCTGCCGGACGACGAGAGAACAATGGAGAGAGAACAGATTGGACGGAACGCGAATTTATGCAAGTTTGGTTCGCCGACAATAGTCACTACCGTTTCCGACACCTCGGTGGGATGGCCGAGGCCACCCCACAGAGCTGCACAAAACTCGCACTCACGATGGGCACACTGCACGTGTTTCCCGTCCAGTGCTCCTGGCACACGCAGTAGGTAGAGTTGTCATTTCGAGTTAGCAGGATTCCTCCGTGTCCGCACCGAGTGGGATTGGTGGGAGTGAGAGTGGAAGGAGGAGCGACGGTGGTGACGACGGGGCCGTCTGATGTGACACTCTTTCGTAATTTCTGTTGGACTTGGCTAGGAAAATGTCTGGGTCTGGACTAAGGAACCGAAAGGCGCAATCAATAGCTCGAATTCACGGCCAGAATCTCCTATTCCATTTTCAAGTTTGATTCCGAGTATTCTCTAACTCACTAAGACACTTGAAGGGGAAGGCACGACGGAAGAGATTTCCCAAGTGGTCGACGCCCTCCACCGTCAGGGAGTAGGATCCCTCCTTGTAGCAGAACATCGAGTCGAAGTACTTTTCGAATGCGCAGCCGTAACGAGTGTCGAGCAGGCGATTGCGGAATCGATACTGAAGGGCAGGAAATGAGGTCGGGAAAAGAGGACAGGAAGACATTATCAGGGCCGGTGATCTCCACTGCAGTCAGCTCCCCCGGACTCGGCAGGTTGTTGGCATGCAAGATGATGGAGTGGAACTTGTGGACGGTCGCGTGGTCGATTGGGAAATCATTCCTGAAATTATTTCTCGCCCTCCATTATCCCATTTCTCACCTGTCCCTGCCGTCGTCGATGGTGAATCCTCCCGAGATGGTGAGGGGAGTGTGGGAAGTGGCCATGACGGAGCAGTGGCCGGGTTCGAGCGAGGATGGAACAAGAGAATAGACACCGACGGCGAGGTTACTGTAAAAGGACTCCTCCATCACCCTGAAATCCTCAGCTCACAGGTAAGTTGCGTCGAATTCTTTTGTGTTTTGGTGGACAGTGGTGGGCCTGGCGACCTTCCCCTGGGCATCGGAAAGCACAAAGATGGGATGATTCTCCGTGTCGGATTGGATAACGATTCGGAGGTCGCTCATGGTGTCGTCGACGAGCATCGTGTGCGATCGAGAGCAGTTGGCAATGAACGATATGTCGACGTAAAATCCAGACTGGAAGGGGTGGTGTAGGAGGGGGAGGGGAGGAGGGGGAGGAGTATGAGG
>JACMIG010004327.1:0-10453 GCA_014805385.1 Levipalatum texanum
TGTTTTACCGGTGTTTTTCGGTTTGTTTTTGCTCGGAGTGAAGGAATTTCATGAAAAAAATAACTGAACAGAAACCAATGCCATTCGAAGGCGATTTCTTGACCTGATTGAAACATCTCATTTTATCTCATATTTCGAGCGAAATCTCATGGACGTACGGTATATTCCGTATACCTAATATATTTCAATTGTTTTGTTTTATTTCTTTTCTCTTTTTAATCGTTTCACCACATCGTAACGCAGAGGCGCAGCAATGGCCGTAAGCCGATTCAGCGCAACGATCACGTTGAGTGCATCCTGTACGGAAGGAAAGAAGTTGGATAGCCTGCAAATTAGTCCCTTGGAAATTTTTTTGCGAGGTCACGAGTTTCCGCATGAGTCAGGTGCATGTCAACAAATAACAAATCTCCCGGTGCGTTCACTCTGCCTAAAAGTACTGGTTTTTCCGCTGTTTCATTTAATCTACTAATATTTTTCGGTATACATCATTGGACCTCCCAGAAAAAGGCAGATTTATGACAGATACATTCCGAAATTTCTCTGGCAGATAAATTAGTGGCAGATTGTTTTCTTCAATTCGTTGTCCTCCAAAAACGTACACATGAAAAGGCATCAGCCACCACGTCGAGGGCACGTTCGAATACCAGTCGCGAGAGAAGAATTGCTGTGGGAGATAGAAGATGGAAAAGTTATGAAGCCAGCACGCGATGTCCTCAAGGATCGAATTTGCTTTTCGTCATGGTTCAAAAGGCGTTAGCGCACTGTTTCATCGCTGCCGAGCTGGAGCTTATTGTTCTAACGGTACCTTGTACCTTACTGTAGTCAGATGCCCTGAAGAAATACAAAAAATCACCATGAGAATTATTTTAGAGGCCCGTTGGTTCTCGATAACATTTAGATGTCTAGTGATTTTCCACCATTTCCAAACGCGTATTTCTAACTGACAATAGGTCCACCGAAGAATACGATGCTGTAGAAGGTGGATTTGAAGAAGGCCTTGTGCCTGGCCTTGATGATGTACAGCTCCACGATGTAGAGGACGATGAGGGGAAGGGCGATGAGCGTGTGGATGATGAAGATAATCGTGCGCATCTTGTATATCTGAGATAAGGAGCATTTTTATCGGCCACCCAATCCCGAACTGTTCTCTCGAAATTGAAAAAACGAGTCCTCTCGCCCTCTGGCATGTTCACTCTGCCTAAGAGAGTTTCGCGCAATTTAAGACGAGTCACAAACATAGTACACATGTTCAATCCTCACGGCTTATAAAGCCGAGAGTGCAATTAGGCTCCTTTCAACTTTTTGCAACGAACTACAGGAACGAAAGCGGAAGGGCAAAAAAGCACGCATCAAGTAGAGAAGTTGCACGAGATCATGACAGTTGTAAAGTGACCATTAGCTAAGTTTGTCGCGACGTTTGTATTCTACTGTTGCCAGATGTACGAGAACATACAATTTCGTTTCGGAGTAAAGAGCGGCACGAGTGAAACAACGGCTACGAAATGATACGTGCAAGGAAGGCAGAGCATTATCTAGCGAAAAACATTTTAGGAGCAAAAACATCGCGGGCGCGCATATAGTAATCTGATGACATCTGCGGCTGAAAACCAATGCGGAATACTCGCCTAAGATTTACACGATCTTCCGCAATGTCTTTTTATGCCTCCGCCAATGCGTAGACGAATAAATAGGCCTTCCCTCTTATTGCAGGGAACCCTAAGTGCCCTAATTTTTCATGCCCAGACAATACCAAGGACGGACTGCGCGCTCCAGAAATCTACCTTTTGGACACCCTTTTCATGATTTGTATGATTCAATCGGTCTTGGAAGGGGTTTGAAGAGTTAAATCAAGCATATAGTCCGTCATCGGTATTATTTGGGCGTGGGGAATTAGAACGTTTAAAGTGCCCGAAAATAGAGATAGCGACGTGCGAAGTCAAGACGCAATTGGAACTGAAAATAATGCTGATTGTGAGTTTGATTTCATTGGTTCCGATGCATTGACCGCCATTCTGAGAGCCATTACAATACCGAATAGGCTGCCCTTTAACCATGAAAACAACTGGCAACGCGCTTCCCTCGAGGCAGGCCTTTAGGTTACATTTGATTACTTTTTTCGCCGCGCACTTGAAACATGAGTTCGCGGAACACTGCGTGTTTATTGTAGCCTTATTTGATACACGTGCTTATCTAGATTATTATTTTTGCCTGAACCCGGCACAATAGATAGTACGAAAAATGGCAGGAAGAAACTAACAAGGGAACCGACCCAGCGATTCAGATTCGGATATGGGGCGATGTACTACCCCGACCCTCAAAATTCCGATTATGCTTTCAGTTCGCCCGAATCGGTCACTACGGTAGATAAAAGGTAGCTCGAAGAAATTTGACCCATGATGGGGTATCATGGGATGATGTCAAACCATGATATCATCATGGGTCAAAAAACCGTTGTGACCGATTCGGACGAGGTGAACGCAGAATCAGTCTTGAAGGTCGGGAAAGTACAGCGCCCCATATCCGAATCGGAATCGCTGGGACCGCTCCAATCGGTTCCCTAGTAAGAGACGAAGTTGAACCCGGGATGGAATAATGACGAATGTGGACCGGGTGTTTTTGTTGACAATGTTGGCTATCTGACGTAGACTCATCTCAGGCAATCACGTATAGAGGATCCGACAGGTACGAGGCGAGTTCGCTTGACTGAACTTATTATGCAACCACTTGAAAGGCTATATTATCGGGAATGACCTAGGTGCAAACGTTGTTTACCAAGACAGATGTGACGTCAATCGCCAGAGAAGACGTCAATCGGTTGCAGTGGAATCTTTATTTTTTGATTTTCTTAATTTATTTATTTACTTTTTCTATCATAAAAAAACTCAATAATAAATATGGTGTTCATCGGTCTGGTCGAAGGGAGTGTATTCGTCGACGGCGTGCACGAAGAACTTGAATCCCTTCACTCCCCGTCCACTGCCCGCCCTCCACTCGATCCTCATTCCATTGGAGGAGGAATGGAAGACGGCATAACGGGGCAGCGAGCCTGTCAGTCTGAAAAACATATCTTAAAAATGATTTTTTTTTTCAATTTTTGAACGTCTGACTTTTATATATCGGTTGACCGATAAGAAGGACCAAAATGTTTGCTGAACTGCAAAAAAAACTCCTTCTGTGGTTTTTAAAATAGAAAAAATGAAATTTCGTTTTAAATGGTTTTTGAATTATTAAAGAAGGCGTAGGAGCAACTTTCCGTATCCGTAAAATAGCCGGGGCAAATGTGGCTAAAACGCTGACGCATGCCAAAGTGCGCGTGCACTTTGGCTTGAGTCTGCGCTTTTGCCCCAGCTATTTTACGGACACGGAAAGTTGTTCCTACTCCTTCTTTTAAAGTCTTTCTCACTCAGCGATGACGTTTTCTCCGAAGAATCCGTCCCTGAGGACGACGGTGTCGCAGCAGACATTGAGTTCGAAGACCTCGACGACGAGGGCGACGACTTTTCTCTTTTCGACGGAGACGAGGGAGGTGCAGTTGGAAGGAGTGGAAGAGTTAGAGGGTGAGGAGGAGTTGGTGTTGGAAGAGGCGGAGGGGGTGGATGAGGGGAAGCCAGGCGAAAGAACCACGTCTCCTTCACGGTACATCTTACGCTCGCACTCCGTCGACACCAAGGAGTCGGGCACGTATTCTGGAAAGGTTCCAGAATTACAAACTTTTGGATTTCTTTCCTTGTTTACATGCGTTTTGGATGGGCAGGTAGACAATTGTTAGTGATTCCTCTTCATTAGACTTTCGTCGATCCATAGCGCAAAGAGTTAACAGGCACATTTCAATAAACGCTTTTGGGTGCTCGACAATATCCGATAGTGTCATAAATGGCACGTACTTTCCCTCCTGCAGCTATACGGTAGCTGCACTCCATCACAGGGCACGTTCATCCACATCCCGGCGTAGTCGCCTTCTGTATGTTGTGCGACACACTCTCCGTGATTGGCAGCGTCCGGAAAGCCTGCGAGATAAATACAGTAACGGAGTATTATCGGGTACCAGGATCTTTTAGTTTATCGTTCAGGAGTGTAAAGTCCCACCTCCCAAATTTCAGTGGCCTTTTGGAATTTAGATGGCCTGAGATTGAAAGCATGCAATAATGTCTGCCTCACAATTCGAATCCTTGTAACTCGACTTCTTGCATTCGCAATAATATATTACCCCACTCCACTCTACTGCATTTACCTGGCGCAAACTTGTCGCTCGTGTAGTTGCTCCATTCGGGTGTGAAGACGTTGATGTGAATTCCTCCGCGGGCTGCAGTGATTTCCTGCGGCGACGCGAACTCGAGGATGTCGGACCAGTCCTGACAGTGCATCTTCATTGTTGACCACGGACTTGCTGGGTTTAGCGAACAATACCAAGTTCTGTTGGCTCCTTATATGTCGGAATAGTGAAATTTGTGGCTCTCAGTTTTCTCGCAAATGAAGTTTTTCAGTAGTTCTTGCTACTTCGTTTATCTCGTCATCAAGGATTCTTACCGTGGCGAGTACGGCATACTCCTGCGCACAGGAGTGGTTGGCGACGGACCAGGTGGCAGGGGGACGGACGGGCGAATCGCAGGCAACGGTGCCAGAGAGATAGTCACCGCATTCCGATCCTACAATTATTGTCGAGCACCCCAAGTGGTCTAATTCCCACGCTGACGATGGGAAGTTTTTTTTTGATCTATCGCCGTTTTCTGATCAGCTGGGCACTCAAGTAGCTAATAAAACAGTAGTAGAGTTGCATGTTCGCCAGTGTGGGAATTAAACCGCTTAGGGTTCCCGACAATACTTAGTCCCGACCACTGCTGTTTATCGCACGAGTTTTACATGGGAATTTGCTGATAAATATTAATGCATTAATTCTGACCAGCCAGTGCGAACTGCTGACATGCGACAAAATGGACGCGCGTCTCGTTCCCGTACGAAGGGATCCACTTCGAGCCGTTGTGAAAGAAGAATGTCGCTTGCTTTCGGGAAGAGCAATCGAAGTCCTCTGAATTCAAGCAATTCAGTCAAGCCAATTTCAGATTACCTGCAACACACGCTCTCGATCTACCGCAGCTATTTAGATCCTTTTCGTCATGGATCAATTCATCAATCAATATTTTTACCTGCAATATTGCTGTAGGAGAAGTTGGCGGCGCCCGTGGAGTAGACGGTGGTGTTGGTGGCGGGGTCGCACTGACAGGCGATCCAGAAGGGCGGAACAATGCCGCCCGTCTTACGTGCGATTGCTTTCAGCAACATCGTCTCTTCCTGGAGATATTTTCGAGCAATTGCCTTCCGGAGAATACGCTCATTACTGTATATCACGGCCCTTTTCGCCCATCAGGGAGCAAGTGTATTTTACGAGAAGGCGATGAGCCTGTTTTCTAGAACGTTCATTTCGCCGAAAATACTATTTTACGGATCCCAAGGGATCCCAAGACACAGGGAATAGACGCCGTGGGAATCACAATTAGGCTCCCGACAATAGATACCTCCTTGGTGGTAATCTTGACGGGGAGGGCGAGGTCGGCGGAGCAGAGGAGACGGGCAGCACTAGAAGAAAGGGCCTTCTCCGTCCCCTTCAGCTGCAGGCAGACGCCGTCGTAGAAGGGGTCGTAGCCAGGGGCACACCGCATGCACAGGCCTGACAATGAATCTCGTGTTGTCGGGCACCAGGAGTGTGTCTATTTCTCGCACCCGGACAATTACGAACTGCGTGTACTTTTGATCTACCTCAGCCCGTTTCATAGCCAGTTTTAATCCCTGAAAAATTTCGGAATATATAATTCGACAAACCTGATCCAACAGCCAGCAGAAGCGTCCATAGCCGCATCATTCTCGGGAAGACTCAGTCTCTCTACTGGACTGCCACGAGTGCAGGGACGGGATGGGAAGAAAAAAGGGGAAGGCGGGAGAACAGTTGGTTAGTCTCAGAGGCTGTTCACTCGGAAGGTCACTCGCCATGTCACTCAAAAAGCGACGTCCACCATCGATGACACTCATCCTCGCTAAGCCCCCTATTTTCTTGCACTCCTGAGTTTCAGGGACAGGTGGAGGAGATACAAAGGAGGGTTAAGAGAGCAATTCAATCCGTTAACAATTTTTTGGATGGGATAGGCTTCAAACGCTTTTGGTACATTGCTGGTTATTCTCCGTGAACAACGGAGTGGGACGGAGAGGGATGGATTCCCAGCACTGTATACGATTTGTTGTGAATTTAATAAGGTCTCAATTTAGACGTGATCTGCTCTCGATCGTTTTTTTAAACTATGATCTCATCGGGAAAAAGGTGGAAAGGGAAGAAAAGGGGCAGTCTGATTGTTAGAACGGATGGTTTTGAATATTTTCAAGAAATTTGGTTTCCGATTGATTGAATTTCGTTGTCTGTCTCGTTTGCCAGACATTCTTTCTGTGTGGCGGCCCTTTTGAGGCGTCGCTTTTACTTCTTCTCTCTTCTCCGCCCATGCGTAAGCTCCTTGATTTTTCGATCTTCTAATAATTTTATTCTTTACATTTTTATTTTTACACCTTTCATCTTTAATCTTTCATCTTTTGATCTTTGATCTTTGACCTTTCCCAGCTCCCTCGCCGTTCAAGAAGCGCGGGAAGAAGAAGGAGCAGGCGGCAGCCGCGGCCCACTCCGCCGCCTCCCGCACCCCGAGTCCGTACATTGTGGATTCCGTAGAAAAGCGGGGACTTTATGGATACCGGAATTACAGTAACCGCCATCTCGACTTCATCTACAACGCACTCGGCGGCATCGTCATCGGGCAGTGGATCGGGGTAAATAAAATCTGCTGCTAAACGCACTAACAAGGGATTCGAAACCCCGGCCCCTCGTCAGTGAGGGGCCGGGGTTTATCTTGAAGGAATGAAAAAAACACTGAACTAAATATTACAGCTCGCTCTCCGACGATGCCGAGTCGCGGCGTAAGGAGAAGTGAGGAACATTTTTTATATATAATACATAGATGATAATAAGAATTGCTCCTTGTGGGTTGAAGTTTGCTCTCTGAAATAGTGTAGTTTGGCCTGTACAATATTGTAGTTTGCTCTCAAAAATAGTGTAGTTTGATCTTTACTACTATTCCTTTCAGAGAGGCCAAGAAGCAGAAGTTCCGGGACGAGGGCATCCACGTCGCGGCCGACGACGAGGAACGCGACAAGACGATCTACGAGCTGCCCGCTATTTCCCTTGCACGGTAACCATCATTTGAATCAATTTTTAAATGCATGTTTAAATCTCATTTTTGTTTTTTTTTCGGCTTAACGTAAAAACACGTTTGATCAATAATTTATTTTTGCTTTTTTTCTGAACTTATGAACATAGCACCTAAAACACTATAATGCTTTGTAGTCTGGGATTTATAGTTTGCTGTCTGAGAAGTAGTTTGATCTACCCTGAATTTCAGGTGTGACAAGCACGTCCAGAATAAGCTGCAGTGGAAGGAGGGCTACGATCCCGATGAGAAGGCGGAGCTGAAACCCGTCAAGGTGAGATCAAAAATCAAACACGAGGTCAAAGTCCAAACTACAATGTTCAAAGTACAAAATTCCAGGTTCCGGAACCGAAAGAGCAATCGCCACCACACGTGGCTGAGACGAAACGCGATGCGGAAGACAAGACGCCGCCGAAGGTTCACCACAAGAAGGCTCCAGTGATCCAAGATGTCTGTAGTTTGCTCGATCAAACTACATTTTGATCAACTATCAAACTACAACTATTCTACAGAGCATGGACCACGGCGTTCGGGGACGTCGTCAGAAGAAGAAAAATTCGACGTCGACGGCCGTGACGTCGACTCCCGCTGCTCCAACGGCCCCGAAGTCGGATTCGGTAAGTTCCGAACTATCCGTAAAATACGGCATCTTCTGATTTACGGAACTCGCCAGATTTTCTGGATTCTTACTCTAAATTACGGTATCTTCTATTTCCCGGTTCTTTCGGAATTTACGGAATCGGAAAATTTACGGAATCCCAATCAGGACGAAGACATCTCCAAGAGGGAGCGGGAAAAATCGGAGCGTGAGGTGGCGAAGTCGAAGGGAGCCGTTGTAACGCCCCTGATCACCGCTCCTTCAACTCCAGCGACGCCGATGGAACAAGGTAGATCAATAAATACAGTCTCAAAAATCAATAATTGCAGACTCAAAAATCAATAATTGCAGTCTCGACCCTCTATTGGCTGGCCATCAAGATGGCCTTTGCTGCGTACATCCTCTACAAGCTGGTATTCTTCGTCGGCCGCAACGCACTCGGCCTCTACTATAAGTGGTGCGTATTTTAAGAGGCTGAAAAACCAATATTTGTCGATCGATTATTAAAGTTGCTTTCGAAAAGTAAATATTTATCGCCTGATGTTGGCCAATTCTTCATTCCTTGCTCTCCAAATGGAGTATTTCTGATCTTTCAAGAAGTACATAAAATAAACACGATCGATAAATCAATACAGGCCCTACTTTCCCCTGGCCATCGACTGGGCGCGTGGAGAGGTTGCGGCGCCCGCGTCAGCACCCGCGCCTCCACCTCCCGCCGAGCAGACGGGAATCGCGATCTCGGTACGGTATCCGCACGACGGAGCGAATCGCAAACTGAACTCGCAGGCGATGAGGAAAAAGGCCAAGAAACATCATCACAAAGAAAGCGATCGGAGCTCGAAGGAAACGAAGACGCCACCTTCTCAGCCTGAGGGCGCAGAAGATGCCGGTGAGAATCCGCGAATTGGATACCATTGTGCGGAATCCGTCATTTTACGGAAACCGCGATTTTACGGAATCTAAAAGACACATGATGCAGGAGAGGCGAGCAACGTTGACAAGCCACTGGTGCCTGTCGAATTTCCGATCATCCCTCCTCCTTCCAACGGTGTTACCGTATCGCAGACTGAACTGGCAGCGATGGAGGTGTATACTGTATCAGTTCATTTTTGCTATTCTACGACTTCCAGGAATCTGGGCGGAGCAGCCTGAAAATGGAGAAAATCAACGACACGACCACCGTCAATGACTCCCCGGTCCGTAGATTTTCCTCCCTATTTTACAGATTCCGTGATATCGCACTAATTTTACGGATATAGTTTATTCGACGGATTTCAGGAAAGTAGCAGCAAATCACATGGCAGCTCCTCTGCAAATGAAAGCGCAGAAGACCACAAGGTTCCGTAAAATCTCTCGGGGGGAATTCCGGGGATTGGCAAATTAACGGATTGCAGAGAAACGATAATTTACGGATTTCAGGACCCAACGGCCGTGGAGAAATCGCACGGGGAGATGCGCAAGTAGCGCAGCAGCGAAGCCCATTCGCCCAACAAGAATTGAGAGATCAAAAATCAAAGATCAAGGATCAAGCCTTATCCTCCTCTCTCCTCCCCCTCTCTCCCCTTCACTGGCCTCTGCAAGAATCGAACATGAACCTAGCCCCCCATCTCCCTCCATTTCTTCGATGTGGAAAAATTGACCAGTTGTAAGGGAATAAAACGTCGTGTTTGAATATCGTTTGCTTCACAGACACCTTATTTACGTCTTTCTCTCGATGCCCAAAAATATCACAGCAAATGAATCTGAACGCAGGCACGCTCTCTCCCCATTGGCTGCATACGGTATTATCAGTTTGCGCTCGCGTTTTGACCAGTCATATGTACTAGAGTGGGGAATTGGGCAACGATCGTCATAGACAGGATGATGATCAACGAATGATGGTGAAGAGTCGATGTTCATCACGTGTCTACGAATCGTGTTAACGATCATCGGGATAACGGTTATCCGGCGATGACGGTTATCGACGATCGTTAACGAGACAAATTTGACTCAAAAAGGCCTCTCAAGAGTTCATTTGCATTATTTGCATGCATGCAAAGAGTATTGAGTCTGACATAAGCGACGCTTTCAAAGACGAGAACAGTCTGTTAACGATCATCGATGATCGTTATTGATGACGATCACAGACGATCGTCATCCGATAGCCGTTATCGAAGCCAGACAGACGACGATTTCTTGCCCGATCTCCCCACTCTAATATGTACCTACACTAGGCGAACTAAGTTCTCTCGGGCGCACTATAGGAACGTGGCTAAACTAAGTTCTTCAACATGAACCTAAACAAGCGATGAAGCTAATTTACGTGGCTATCTGAGCTATTTAAGGTGACGAAACAAATTTACGTGGAGAGCATGGAGAACTACAGTGCTGGCTAATCCCCCTGCACTACGGGGATCCCCGGGGATCCCCGAAAATCCCCATGATGAATTGCGGCCTCGGTTTTGTAGCTATTGACTTCCGGTTTTCCGTATCTTGTTACCCGTCGTTTGGGCCATATTTCAAAAATTATACGAAGTCATAAATCAAAACAGCGGCTTCAGAAAACAGCCAAAACCGGGTCATCCGTGAAAAAGCAATAATACCCTGATTGTCAATTTTCGCTTCGAGACCGCCA
>JACMIG010004328.1:0-10453 GCA_014805385.1 Levipalatum texanum
TACCGTAGTCTCGGGGGGGCAGATGGGCGCATCCCCTCCCCCGTCCCCGACGCCTTCTCCTCCTCCTACTCCCTTCCCCCGGAGCCGCAAGAGGGCGAGTGCTGTGGCACCGGCTGCGCCAACTGCGTCTGGATCAAGTACGGAGAGGAGGTGCTGAATGAGGCGAAAGGGATCCCGAAGGATCGACTGAAGCAGCTGCTGGAGGAGAGGATCCCCAATCCCGGAGTCCGCTTCTATGTTATGATGGAGCTGGGACTCGGATAATTACTCGGATAAGGACTCGGATAACCATGATGAGTGATAAATTTGTGAACCCCCTTTGTATGCTTTAAGATTATTATTAATATTGAATTTTCTCGAGATTTTTCCTGCATTACTGGTGATTACTCGTTTAGCTAATTCCACGCTTTATATTATATTCTCATTCAGTTTCTTCAGTTCTTGCTCATTGTTAGAAACTATGAGAGCATTTTCAATAGCGCTATTTTGCTGAAACTATAGTTTAGAGTCTAGTTTAGAGGCTATGCCATTTTACGATTTAATATTAGCTCGAATTGCACCTGTTACTTGCTCACTGCTGTTCTGACGAGTCTTAGCCCTCTCTTTCCCCTTCTCATACCCCCAGGCTGCGCCTTCCGATGCTTTCGCAATAGCGCTACGTGGCCTAGTGGACAGGGGTCAGCCCTCTCTCTCAATCTGTTCATTCGAATCTCCGCCACCGGGAGCTCCCTGTACAGGGTGCAAAGTATCGGGGTTTATTTCGCCACCTCTTTCCTCTTAGTCACTATCATGTTTCCCCACCGCCCGCCCCTCTCTATTTCCCACTGACGCGCGCAACTTGAACGCAGCGTCACTATAGGGCTCTCCCGTAATAAATAGATGCATCCATGGTCAGTCTCGACTTTTCACTGTGGTTCTAACCTCTTCGGGCTGCCAATTCCCTGCCCCTAATCGCCCACTGGGATTGCCTGTTCATTCAGAGTCACCGAATTCTGGTCCATTTTTGTGCGTAGAGTCATATCGCTCCATAGAATCTGGGTCAAACCCACTGTATCCTAGACGGCTAGTAGATTGTAAATGGGTTTGAAAGGTTCCCGAAGCCAACTGTTCCTCCTTCTCTTAGAGAAGAACCCTCAAGGTCGAGGCTGGGCGGATAGCCGAGAACTCTCGCCCCCCCCCTATCTTCTTGTGCTCACTCTGCCTCTGCGTGTTGACTGCATTTCTTCCCCTCGTCCCTCCGGTGCTATCGATCGACCACCTCCCCCCCATCTCCCCTCTATTCCCTCTCCCCCGAGAGGACAGGACATTCATCTTGTTTAGTTGTTGCTGCCCGGTGTCGTTCTTTCCTAGTTTGCTCATTTTTGATTTAAATCGGTAAATTTTATACAGCTCAACTTTCGCATTATTTTGTGAACAATTGTATGAACGAAGAGCCAAGCCTTAAAAAGTTGCACAATCCTTTCATCACGTATAATGCTCGTATTTTTCGTTGTTTTTCATGTCGCGTAATGTGAGCTCGAGATAAAAATTAAAAAAAAAACAATTCCAGAATGACGATCCAGTGGACGTTCGTCGCGGGTATCCTGTACGTGGAGATCGCGGCCACCCTCGTCCTCCTACTACCGTGGATCAGACCGACACTGTGAGTGATTTGCTAATGCTATTTAATCCTTCTCAAAATAATAGCTCACAATGACGTTCATAATGGCATGTTCTGTTCATTTTCCTTTTATTTAAAAAAACCGACCAAAATGCGCTTTTTGATTTATTTTTTACTAGGAGAAAAAGCGATGATGCACACACAGCAAGAGTGTGCAAAAAAGCGTCCGGAAGAGAACAGTCACCGCTTTCTTGTGTGCGGGGCAGAGAACCGGCACATCCGATAGTGAATAATTGTACTGGGTTGTGTTGCGTTTACAAGAATCTTCTACTTTTGTATATTCTTGTTTCTGAAAAGAGCACATTGTGCTAGTGATGGAAGTGAAAAAACTCTTGGAACGATGCCGGCATCTTCGCTTTGTGTACTAGTGCGCAAAACACCGGCACATCTGATAGTGAAGAATTGTAGGTACACTGTAGTGTAGCGTTTACAAGCGTCTTTAATTTTTTGCATTCCAGTTTCAAAAAAGACCACATTGCTATAGTGATAGAAGGAATAAGCGCTTGGAACGGCGCCAGGGTCTTCGCTTTGTGTTCTAGTACTCAAAGAACCGGCACATCCGAGAGTGAAGAAGTGTACACTGTAGTGTAGCGGCATCTTTGACTCTTCTCTTTTCTACTACAAGTCTACTCTATCCATTAGCCAATACACAAACGAGCAGTCGAACACGAGTATTCCTGTACTAGCGAACTAAGTCAGTCTGTTTAGGACATACCTGTTTAGGACATGTTTAGGACAGTCTGTTTAGGACAAGTAAGTCAGTCTGTTTAGGACATACCAAGTTTAATGGGTAATGACTAATAAAGGGTCTAGATGAGTTTCGAAAGGTATTTCCCTAATCATGCTTGGACAAACCAAAACGATTGCCCTGCAGATGGAACAAGCTCTTCAAGTCCAAGGTCCTCGCAGCCATCTCAGCGTTCGGGCACGTCTACTCCATAGCGGCCGCCCTGATCCTGTTCATCCTTTTTGCTGGTGAGAATTCATATTCATTCGTTTAGAAACTTAGCCGATTTTGCAAAATTCATTAACGCTTTGTCGCGCCATCTTATTACTGCGTTTACCAGTTTGACCTAATTCGATAATCACAATAACTTCTCGCAGTACAAATTTAACAGTTAAATAATAGTTGCTAAACTTAGTAACTTCCAGATGCCGTTCGTGAGGTCGGCAAGTACTCCCACGTCGACGCCCTCACGGACGGAACTGCCCGACACGCCGCTGATGCCGATGCCGTAAGGACTGCTTTAAAGATGACTTACTGCATTTAGAGGAAGCGCTAAATGTCGGATCTATTCTCCATTTCGTTTAGAGAAATCGTTAGATACAGGAAATAGTACGAGGAAGCCCAAAACAACAGAAATTCACGTTGCTACGATTAAAACTTCGTTAAAGGAAAGAGATATTATTTACTGCGTTTATAGGTCTTGATAAACATCGTAACTTTCTTTCCTTAAAGGTCATCCACATGAGGCTGTTCCGTGCCCAGAGGAACTTCTACATCTCCGGCTTCGCCCTCCTCCTCTTCCTTGTCATCAAGCGCATCACCAGCCTTCTCCAGAGGGCCGCACAGGTAGTTATATTTTCTCTACCTTTATCGTTTCGCTCCAAAGAACAACAGAATATGATCTTCCCTGTACGCGTATTGGTGATAGGAATAATGGCGCGTTTATATACCAGGCAGAGGAATAATAGCAAAATCCGCTATGGATTCTCATAATTAATATTTTGGTATTGAGAATGATCGGCATTTTATTTATTTGATCCTCAACCTCTTGTGCCCACAATAAGCACATGTCCTTTCAGATGGAATGCGCATCGGAAGCCGCGATGAAGCAGGCTGAGTCCGCCACCAAGGCAGCCAAGACCCTCATGGATGCCAGCGGAGACGGAGAGCTCAAGGACCTCATGCGCACGAATGAGGAGCTTGGAAAGGAACTCAAGAAGACCCAGGTATGTGCCCTCTCACCTATAATAAATACAAGGAGACAGACTTTGAAGCTATCAAAAGCATATCAAAATAGTTCTTATGAAGAATCACGAGAAGTCATGTTAGATGAATATTACAGTAGAATTCTACTTCATATTTTCTTATTTAAGCTGAGAATCCTGATTTCTTTTAAAAATATAAAGTTAATTTTCAGGTTGACCGCGACACGCTGAAGAAGCAGTGCGAGAATCTGCAGACCGAGTACAACCGCCTCAGCGACGAGCTCAACGAGAAGGAGGTGAGTCAGCGAGAAATGAGAATGAAGCGCGCCAAGTAATGAGTAGAATATATAAACCAAAGTGAATTTTGTGCAATCGAGTAATTTTTAATTTAAAAAAATACTTCATTTTTGCAGGGCTCTTCCGACAGCAAGAAGAGCAAGTAATTCTTCGATGGCACATCGAAGTAAAATTTGTCCCCGGTAATAATTTTAAAACATTACAAACTTTTGATACAAGTAGTACCCTGTAAATGATCCGTGCCTCCTTATCACCACGAAGTATTCCTCTTGTTTCATGCTGTAATTGATCTTTCAGAATCGAGGTTCATTCTTGTAGTCATGTAGCGTTTTCGTACGCATTTACTGCAGCTATGATGATAAAAATATTTTATTATTGATCACATCGAATAAAGAGAAACAGTGTTCTATTGTCCGGTATTTTAGTGATTCTGCCGCAGAAGATAGATCACTACGCTGCTTACCGCGAACGCAGTTCGCGCGTCGCCTCCGCATCACTAAAATACCGGACAATATATAAATAAATAAAGCACATGTGGCAATATCATGAAGAGAAAGCTGGTTCAACATGCAATGGGTGTGAATACAATAGACTGGGACATCTCGAAGCGGTCGAACTGGTCACTACAGATCGAATTCGCATATCGGCCGAAACGGGTGCACTGTTGGTGCGCAGTCAAAGAAATAGGGCGTTCCAGCGTAGATGCAGGCTATCGGCTCCTGCGTTACTTGTCCGTTCGATTGAACTTTTCCATTTGCTGGTTCCCCGCTCGACCAAAAGCCGGTCGTGCTGATGTTTCCCTGTAAATCGCTATAAAGATCGTTAGAGTTCTCTTTCACACTCGGACCAGATGAATGGGGAACCGGTTGTTGTTAGAATGCGGCAGCCAAGTGGTTTTTCCCCTTTTTCTGCTGACCACAATTTCCAACTCACAATTATCGATCCATCCCAGTCGGTCCAGTGCCAATTCTGGCAGTGAGGCGAGTTGGCAGACCACGTGCACCCTTTGCATGGCCGGGTTGTACAGGGATCCGGAGGCATCTGACGACCGCCCGAGTAGTAATAGCCACTCTGAAGGAGGGCTGATGATCTTTGAATAGTTGTTAAGCCTTTCAAGGATAGAAGTGTGATTAGTTTGGTGGTCAGCGTCTTGATAAATACGTACCGTACTCTGCATTACGGATGTCTAGCTAGTTGTGTCCAGTTCTGTCCAGTTTGGTCTGGTTTCGTCCAGGTTCGGACATGGACAGTGACTGTCTTGTCCATGTCCGAACCTTGACGAAGCTAGACACAACTGGACGGGCAGGTGGGCACGACTAGACCGGTAGGTGAACCAAACCGTCCATGGCTGCTCTACGAACCTAGACAACGCGCTAGATATTCGTAATGTAGGCTAAGGATTATCAAACATCAAATGGCGTACCCTGTACATGCCCGCTCTCTGCAGCGCTTTGGATACCGTGATATTTGGGATATACGCCAAGCGAGAGTTCCTCCGACCTGAATGGCAGGCATACAGGTTGTTGACGGTCTAAAATGGGACATAAAATGTGTTTAAAGAAGCCATGACCAAAATTTGATCGTATTCGATCAGCATCGTTTGAGCGAGTGTGTAGTAGCACATTCCAAACAGCTCGGTGGATTTCTCGATTCCAGTGATGTTCGTGCAGTTGGGAGCAAACCCTGATGCACTACCAAGTTTTTATACCGATATTGTCATAGAAAAAACCAGTTTGCGTGCAATACTAATTGTAAGAGAATTTCGTTACACGTTCGGATGCTTGTCGGTTGACTTTCGGTTGGCCTTTTCGTCGTTTTGTGTACAGTGGAGACCATGCGAGTAGCAAGTAATATGGTAATCACCATCTTCTGGACAACAAAATGTATCATACCGGATGGATTGGGCGTCTGAATCTTCTGTGGTGTATCGCACATGGTCACGACATTTCCAGCAGATTTTTGTTCTTTCAGCAGCGCGCATCTGGAAAAAATATATTCGAAGTTAATCCTGATTTTGCAACATACTGTTTCTTGTCGCCATCGTAGGAGATAGCCGAGCAGTCGGCCCGCAAAGTATGGTACCAGCTGTTTTTTTATTATGTAGCACTTTGCGTTTCAATAAGATTTTTGTGCCTATTTATTGAAGATTAGTAAAACAAAATAGTACCATATCATCGCATCTTGCGAACACTGCAGTATTGTATCCGACGCGTGGATTCCGATCCTGTCCCACTTTACCGAGGTCGTCTCGTCACAGTAGATTGCGGCCTGAAGAAATATGGATCATTTTGAGTAGAGCAAAATTTGTGCTGTTAACAACAAATTGAGATCTGCCGCATTAATTTTGTGAGTATCGTGGCTTCTTTTGTCCATAAAATCGATTTTATACTGACAATGAGAACCTTCCTGGACATTACCTCAACAGCAAGAACCGGAAGAAGCTGAACAAGAAAGAATTTCATCCCACGACGTCTGCGCCAACAAGTGGAGACATAAACTTCGTCTGCCATCTCTCATGAATGTGGAGAGAAAAACCATGGATACAGAGGACCAGAAGCGACGATGGAAGAGCTCAATGGTCTCGATGTTTGGTGTCGGTCACATCCGGGTTGAATTGAGCCCGTGGATTTTGTTCGACCCGCACCTATAGAAATCCTTTGCCCTCAATGACAACTACAGCAGAAAATTCACGTCTCCAGCAAGGGAAAGAGTGATCCACGTGATATTCTCCAATATCCCCTCTCATGTTGCAAGGAACCACAACCGTGTCTAAATTTTCCGATTTTTCTCTGCATAGCGATCGTTTGTCCTACCGCATGCCCGGGGCGAGATCGCGGGAGCAAGCTGGGCCCATCCACGCCCCTCGCACGATACTCTGAGTGAATCCAGCAATAAGGCCGTTACTAACATGAGATGCGGTAGAAATATTTGCCGTTGTGCTTCTTGGCAATATGTAAGACAGATGTGTGCTTTCCCGGACTTTGATAAGAGGGTGTGCCAAATTAAAATACTTTATTGCTCTGCGCACAAGGTCATCGGTAAATGCAGCAACGATCACTCTAGCGCAAATTCGCAGATGGGTCGAAATTCGTGAATGGCTGAGTTGCAGTCGTAGAAAGATGGGCCACCGGTGATGCATGCTATGGGCTCTGCCTCTATCTGCTTGTTGCTATTAGCCGGCTCTCCGCTCACCCAGACGGTGTTACTGATGTTTCCCTTAAAAATTACAAAATCGATAACTAATCGATAGCCGAGCTTACAATTATCGATCCATCCAGTACCAATTCTGGCAGTGAGAAGAGTTGTCGGGCCACGAGCACCCTTGGCACAATCCATTCGTGCAGGGATCCGGTGGAATCTGCCGTCCACCGGTGAAGTAGAGGTTGCTCTGGAAAATTTTACGATATCCAGATCCGAAGCCGAATATAGGCTTAGAAAAACGTGAAAATTTAGCATATAAAATATAGAATTTTGAAGATGCTCTTTCATTCACCATAGCTTACAATTAGAAACGGTGAGAAAAATATCAGACGAAAATGTGTTGCGTTTACGCTATTATATTTGTTGTTGCATGACATTTATTAATCGATAAGCTACGTACCTTGAACATTCCTGCGTCCCTGAGCTCCGTGGATACCGTTATATTCGGGATGTGAGCCATGCGAGACTTCCGTCGACCGGAATGGCAGGCGCACAGGTTGTTGACGCTCTCATAGCGATTTTAAAGAAGGAGTAGGAGCAAAGTTCCGTGTCCGTAAAACAGCTGGGGAAAATGTGGCTAAAACCCAGACACAAGCCAAAGGGCACTTTGGCTTATGTCCAGCCACATTTGCTCCAGCTGTTTTACGGACACGGAACTTTGCTCCTACTCCTTCTCTTAAAGCTATATAATAATCCTCAGAAAATAAAATCTTGAGCATCGTGGCCATGCGTTATGACCGATTTGAAAATATTGTCAACTATTAAAATCACCAAAATCTGGTCGTATGCGATCAGCATCGACTTAGCGAGCGTGTAGTAACAGATTCCGTTCAGCTCTTTCGCCTCCTCGACTCCGGTGATGCTCGAGCATTTAGGGGAGAAACCTGAAGTATTGGAGAGAACCCGAAGCTTTCTAATTCTCACGCCCGGACAACCCCAATGACGGACTGCGCTCGCTTTTGATCTACCCTCTCAGCCCCGTTTCTTGGCCATTTGAATCACGCGGGGCAAAGAACGGGGTTCGAGGAGATAGATTGAAAGTGAGCACACTCCTTCGTTTGTGTTGTCCAGGCGTTGGAATTAGAACGCTTCGGGATCACAGCAATGGTTCACAGCAAACCCCTTTGTCGGTGTTTTCATGGTGATTTTTTCTGGCCGAAGTGAAAAAATTAACATTTTGGCCCCATTACTTACAAAGAAAATTATCGTTTAGAAAAGCATACCAGGGGAAATCGGCTTCTGAATCTTCTGCGGCGCATCACACATCGTTACGACATTCCCGACTCGTTCTTTTAGAAGGGCGCATCTAGAAAAATCGATTTCACGATGATATTAAATTTGAAACAAACGATTTCGTGCTCCCATTGTAGGAGATTGCCGAGCAGCCGGTCTGCAAATTCAATGACATATGAGGGGTTCAATTAAAAGTATGGTGTACTAAATCTCGCCTGTCTGTAAAGTGCTCTCCCTGCACGCAAGAGTGCACTTTACAGGCAGGCGAGAATTAGTACACCATACATTTTAATTGTACCCCTCTTATATGAAAGGTAAAGTAGTGTCCCCGTCAAGGGTAATGGTTAGTGGATAAAGTCTCCTGAGGGTATTATAAGCCCTGGGCAAAAGAAAATACAATTAACGAGGCGAGAGGTAATGTAAAGTAAGAGATGCAATCTGCAATCAAAACCTGCGTCGCTCCTCTTACGTTATCTCTCACATCAGTAATTTCATTTTCTTTGTTCGGGGGCTTATATGGACCACGTAAAAATACTACCGTTTCATCGCAAGTTTTTGAACACTGCAGTATCGTATCAGCAGTTTGAAGTCGGATCCTATCCCATGCCACGGAGGTCGTCTCGTCACAGTAGATGCCAGGCTGAGATTGAGAAAATCTTTGGATGTGCTAACGACTTGAAATATTTTATGGATTAACAAAGAAAGAAAACAGAAAAAAGCCGTGATATAAGATTGTTAAAGAAGGAGTAGAAGCAAGATTCCGGTCCGTAAAACAGCTGTGGCCATTGTATTGTGGTAGTGCACAAGCTGTTCCTTTTGCGTTCCGTTTGCACTTGTTCTGTTCTTTCCTTTCTCTAAGCTGTTTGGGCGGTTAGAGAAATGAGAGAACAATCGAGAGCGAGCAGATGCACACGGAACGCAAAAGTAACAGCTGTGCACCACCACAATAGCTAAAATAATCTAAAACGCAGACACAGGCCAAAGTGCACGTGTACTTTGGCCTGTGTCTGCGTTTTAGCCACATTGGTCACTGGTTTTTTACGGACACGGATCTTTGCTCCAACGCCTTCTTTAAGCAACGGCAATACCTTGTTGACCTTCTCCGCAGTTGCCGTCGATTCTTCCTTGAGGGTCGTCGTGGATGAACTCGACGACGTAACTGGAAATGGAATGTCGAAATGAAAGCTTGTCTTTTCCGTAGATTCTGTGGACGTTTCCTTAGATGAAAGAGCTGTATGTGCTACATATTATCGAGTGACAACCGTTTGATGACATATTGTCATGAACCCACGGTGTGACAAATTATTTACTGCATTTTGCGAACGAGGACTATTGTATCTGCCCAACCGTATGGTTTCTAGATCTGAATTTTGTTATAACAGCTGAGTATGATCCCTAGTCAAACTCCTGAAAACGGCAACCCTCAAATCATTACCTTCATGGAGATGATAGCAGCGGAATTTCTTACGCGCGTACTCAGTATTATCACCTCGTGGGTTTTGTGACAATATGATAAAACAGAGATAAAAACGCACGTTCTATCCCATTTTTAAAAACTTCTCATATGAACCCCTTGGTCTCGAAACAAATACCATCGGTAAACGATTCTCACCTGTTACGAACGTCGTGGATTCTTCCGGTGGGTCAGTGGGAGGAGGGAAGTAGCATCGATATTTTCCCAAGGAGTTCACGAAGAAGCAGGCCCCTAATAGTCATGTCTGAGATTTGTATGATAAAGGCTGAACTCACCGTCATAGTAGGTATCGCTGTAGAAGAATTCACATATGGTTGGAGTGATAAGAAGAATGATTGGAACTAGGATCCACTTAGTGACGTCGTATTTGTTCGTTTTCATCCTTCCCTGAAGTTCTAGCATAATTTAGAAAGATTTCGCTAGAACAACAGACATGATAGGATACGGTATCGGTCCGTCGAAGAAATAAAGCGTAGAAACGAGGTGCAAAGCCGAACTGTTTCACATTTATTTTCTGCATCTCGTTATCGTGGGTTAACGTATCGGCTAGCTATTGGCCGGTATTAAAGTGATGCGGAGGCGACGCGCGAACTACCTTCGCGGTAAGCAGCGTAGTGATCTATCTTCTGCGGCAGAAGATAGATCACTACGCTGCT
>JACMIG010004330.1:0-10452 GCA_014805385.1 Levipalatum texanum
GGGGAGAAGGGGTGGGAATGGGGTACGATAAGGAAGGATGCTGACCAGTATGATGTAAGGGGTCGGTAATCGGTGCCTATCGCGAATCTCATTAGAACAAATGAATTGTGGTGATAATGCGACGCCAATTCACTTGGTAACCGAATGCAAAGCAGTTGACTCCCACGAGATATTTGTCCCGTAAACTATCGGAAAAAAAATTTCTGTAATCGATCGAGGAGGCGGGGGAGGAGGGGAAGACGAATAGGAGGAGGGGAGTGAAGGAGTAGAGGAAGACGATGACGTACTCTATTCATCCAAGCAACTGAAGAGGCATAAAACAACCAAGTTCTTTCCCATTCCAGAACATCGCCCCGATGCACACGGTGGGAGGATGAGGGAGTGACCACTGAGGGAAGACGTCTCGGGCGAGACGCCGGGAGTGGAGACGGTGAAGGGGGAAGGGGAGAAGGGTGGGAATGGGGTACAGTATGGAAGGATGATGACCAGTATGATGTAAGGGGTCGGTAATATAGTGGCGATGGGTGCCTATCGCGAATCTCATTTGAACAAATAATTAGTGTAGATAATGCGACGCCAATTCACTTGGTAACCGAAAGCAAAGCAGTTGACTCCCACGAGATATTTGTCACGTAAACTGTCAGAATATTTCTCTGTAATCGATCGAGGAGGATGAGTGGTTGGGGAGGGACGAGAGGAAAGGGAGAGGTGCAGAAGATAATGACGAGCATCGCAAGGACAACTAGGGTTAATAATAAGAAATTTCTCGTACACGATAAGTTTCTCAATGTATTGGTAAAGCAGCGCATCCCTTACGTCCATCGGAAACTCGTTCACGATTCGTCTTTAAATTATTCGCCTGCAACGCGGAATCTCATGGTTCCATGTCAGTAGTCTTCCTCCCAAAATCTGATGAAGGTCGCGGGGCACCGGGACGGATACATTGTGGGGCCCATTAGGTACGTGCCGTTGGAGGTGATGACGATGGGAAATTATAGAAAGATAATTTAACTCAAACTCGAACGTTTCTCAAAAGCGCGCGGAAAGGAAGGGGGGGAGGTGCGAATAGGGAGGCGAGGGAAGAGTAGGAACTTCCTACTATGATGGGAGCAGAAGAGTAGAAGCGGGGAAGAGGAATCGGTCAATTACACATCATTTTGCGCGCACTACATGCGCGAAATCACGAGGTTTGAGCAACTCAGAAATCAAGGTTGCGAATCTGGCCACAACACCACAAAATTGCCATCGATGTAGTCAAAGTTCGTATCATTCGAATACGACATCTTATCGGTCTTCCACTCCATTACTTCAATTATTAAATGTGCTCCAAGCAACGGAGTCGCCTGGTTTATCGAGTTACCCAATCGGCCAGTCAGCTTGCGAGGCAGCCGACGGCATCGTATAATAGAAACATTTAAACATTCTTTGATGAGGGAAATGCAGATGCGATCGCTCATTCACAGTTGCACATCTAATTACGAACACTGCGCGCGCACAATCTCGTAGTTTGTCAAAAGCGCTTGGGCGAAAAGGCTGCGACCTTGTAGAGACTGACTATCAATGTTGCAGAACCTTTGCCCGTTGTGGTAAACACCGTAGCAAGGAGAGAAAAAATACACTCCCATGACAACTTTAATAGCCTGGTTACTTTGGTTTTCTGACCGGACGACAGTCATCTTTTACTGTACCAGCCTATTCGATTCTCGAACTTGCATCGATAATCAAAGTCCGCAGCGAATTTGCAATGAAAAAGTGTCAAGGGATGGGGTCTCTCCTTGTTACTGAGTTTATCGCAACGGGCTTTGCTCCTGCAACGTTGTTAGTCAGTGTCTCCAGGGTCGCAGCCTTTTTGCTCTTGGCAAACCACGCGAGTTCGCGCGCGCAGTGTTCGCAAAATGGTGTGAAACTGCCAATGAGCGATTGAAGTGGTGACAATGGTGCAAAAAGCTAATAATGTTTTTGTGCTAACGAATGCTGTCCTGCAAGCGGGCTTGCCAATAAAAGATACTCTTCGATAAACCCGACGATTTCTTTGCTTGGCGCGCATCTAATAATTATGTAGTGTTATAGAGTGAAATACCGATTTCATGTCGGATTCGAATGATTCAATCTTTGACAACATCGATAGTAATGTGGCCAGATTCACATCCACGATTTGTGAGTTTCTCAAACCTCGTAATTTCGCGCATGCGGTGCGCGCTAAATAATGTGTAATTGTCCGAAAGTTCGATGAAAAAGGGCCTCCTCGTATAAATATACCAATGATTTTGCGATGTTAGTGCTCACAATCAGAGCGTCATGCAGATTATTTTTGGGGACATGAAGCATGGCAGTCATAAGAAGTATTATTATAGCCTCGGCCTACTCTCTGCTCCCTCGCCCCTGCCCCACAGTGGAGAGGGAAAGAGGAAGACCCCTTCCCCGGCGACCGCGTCATGATCCCCGACACGCCCGTTGTTACCAGGGTTTGGGAAAACTTTCATTTATTGATTAATCGATCATCTTTCATTTATCGGTTTGCAAAGTAGATCGAAATTAATTGCAGCTGCCGATTGACGAGTCGTGCATTCTGCTGTTCGCGCACGACTCGATCCGCGAGCTCGAGGAGCTTTCCCTCGTCCGATTCAGCGATGAGCAGGCGGTGAGTCGATTGGGAGGGAATAGAATAAGGGGGAGATCACTTCCAAGCAGCTTGAAAACGGCACTTCCACTCATCCTCCCTGGTACTAGGGATAGGGAGGATGGGGAGTAGATAGAGCGTACGGGTCATTCTTTATTCGCGATTAATTTTCTCACCTAGGCCTAGGAAACGGATTCATATTGAATGCGATCGGGAGACAGTAGCGTTATGAATGAAATAGGGCAAAAATCCACCTGATTAGTTCATGAGAAAATTTATAAATAAGTGGAAGATCGGGCAGCTCCCAGGTCACCTTCCCGGATTGACAAGGAGACTCCCACCTGTCCCCGTGGTACTTGGGACAGAGGATGTGCATTGAAGAGGCGGGGTCGTACCTCATAGTGCACGCCTCCCTCCGTCCTTTCATATTCCCCCATAGAAAACATCCGAATATGATCCCAATTTTGCGTAGGGGGGATCTTTTTGCCAATTTCGGGCAATATTAGGAATTAGATGCGTTCCACGTGCCATAGATGTAGAGGGAGTCCGGTTCTGCACGCGCTAACCAGAAATGCATAATATCTTTTATTCGAAAACCATCATCGGACTATTGAATACAATTGCCACATACCAGTATTATGAATTCAATTTGGCATCAATCCGCCTGGATTCGCCGTTTCTAGGGCGCATTTTATGTCTAGTCCAGTGGATTCGCAGTCTAAAGGACGTATTTTATCATTTCAGTGATCGAAATTTTCCTCAGCTCCCGTCCACCCTTGAATATTCTAGTAATTCCGTTTCACCTCCAAATTCGGCATCCAGAATTGTGCGGGAAAAAAATTCAAAACGAAAACGGTCCTTCGTCGTCTTTCCATGCCAGGTCTGCAGTTCGGGGTTAGTCAGGTCAGGTTTGAGGAGTATTTCTTTTGATATAAGAGGGTGCCATAAAAAACGCAACTGACGAAATATTGTGCAATAAGAGAGACGCAGAGTGCCCCCATTTCTCTGCGTCTCTCGTATTGCACAATATTTCGAAATTTTTTTTATGGCAGCCTCTTATATCCATCGCGAGGATGGGAAGACGGGTCTTTCCAACGATCCTTCCTTCCGATGAGATAACCACAGTATCGATCTCTCTACAGGTGGCAGGTCTACGCGAAACGATCGCCCGAGTGACCTGACTCCTCGATATCGAAGCGTTTCTCAGATTATTTTTTTTGAACAGAGAAAGTCAGCAATTTGATTTTTGCTATGAGAACTGCTTCAATTACATTTCTATTGCAACCGAAATTCAGCTGGTCTCATGGGAGGCTTTTTTTACTTTTTAGCTCTGCAATCACTTGACCAGAAAGACACCATGGTTAGGATCAAATTTACTGTAAGTATTTCGTGCGGCAACGCTAATTATTTTTCGATCCCATTCCAGAATGTCGCTCCGATTTGGAGGATCAGGAGTGTCCACTGACAATGAGGGAAGACGTCCCGGAGGAAACGATGGGAGCGGAGACGGAGAAGAGAGAGCACCGCGATTGAAAGCTTCACAAAATTCAAAGATGCTTGGATTTATGATCTCTCTAGTCCCCCTCCCACTCATTACCGACCTCCTCACATGGTTTGTGGAGCTCACAAACCACGTGAATTAAGGAGGTATTTTTCTATTACAAGGACCGAGGAGGAGTCCCCTGGGGCGGAGACGATGATGAGGGGAGGGGAAGGGGGAGAGGTTGGGGAGGGAGGAGGAGAAGGGAAGATGGAGGAGGTCGGTTATGAGCGGGAGGGGGACTAGGAACTACACCAGGAGAAGGAAAGAAAAGGTGGGAGGAGGATGGAGGAGGGACAGAACTCGTGGCAGCGGGAGAGAATGTATGGAACGCTAACGAAAGGGTAGGATATATTTTTGTACGGTGGAATTTATCTCTACCTACTTACATCAATGGCACGAAATCGAATTGTATACGCTGATTACGCGACTCCAATTCAATTGGTTATCGAATGGGAATCTTTTGACGCGCGCCATTTCCTGAGGGTCTATTAATCAGAAGGGCTCAAGTTTTCCTCGGAAAGCGTAGTAATCGATATTTCTTGTCCTCCAGATCCTGATGAGCACCGGGACGGATACATCGTGGCGCCCTTTGGGAAAGTTCCGGTGGAGGTGATGACGATGGGACAGTTGGGTCACATGGCCTATGTCTATATGACATAGATATAAAGTTTTCTGAAATTCAAGGCAATGGATCGATTGAACGCAGATGACATCAGTCCTGTTCTTTAGTTCACGACACTTCAAATAGCGTGGTTTTTGAAGCAGTAGTGATTAGTGAACTCCCTGAAAGCTTTTATCGTTACGAAATTATCTCTGCTGATTAATTGCCACATTTGATAGATCTCTTTTCAGTATGCCGATACGATGCTCGACATCGACACCATCCACGACTTCGAGCGGAAAGAAAGGCTGGAGATTCCCTTATTCCTCTCTTTCCCTTATTCCTTTTCTTCTCATCCGTTCAACGGACCTCGAAGGCAGTGTCCGCGGCGTAGCTGCTATAGAAAAATGAGCAAAAAAAGCGGATTTAGAATGCACTGATACACCAATTCGACTGGTAATCTTCCTCCCAATAGTTCTGCTTTCAGAGTCTTAGGATGCATTCGATACCCTGCGCCCTCCTAACCCTTTTTCTCCTCCTCTTCTTCTACTCTTCTCATTCCCTGTCATTTCCTCCCCCTCTCTCCGCCCCTCCCCGTTCACCTTCTCTGGAAGGTAGAAACGCTGCTTATTCACGCTTGGGGATTACTTGCTCAGCAAGGACCTATTGAACTGATCACGCGATAATACGTATTTACTAGCGCTCTGCTACTCCAATTCAACGGGAAACCTTCCTCCCGATCGTTTGACTTCTTCATTGTCTCAGCCATTCAAGCTTCTTTCTCAAAGTCCTTCAATCTCTTTTACTCTTTATTCTTCTTCTTCTCATCATTTCCTCTCCTACTCTCCATCTCCAACCTCTCCCTCCTTCCACCTTCGCGGATGGCTTCGATGTCGAGCTTCCTTTCGGTTTCCTGCAAAAAGATCGGATTGAAATGATCGAGGCTCTCAATAGTTAGGCGAAACAAACCAGGCGCAATTATATTGCACCGATAAATCAAAGATTTCAGTATCGCAGTTCTCTAAATAATCCCGCTGTTCGTGGCAAAAACTCCAATCTATTTTCCTCTGCTTTCAGCAATCATTACTCTTTTACTTTCTGGAGTTTCCCATCGTCCTCACCTTCAACGGCACGTTCCCATTGGTTGCCACGATGTATCCGTCCCGGTGCTCAGCGACATTCATAAAAAATAGTTGCCTGGCAACGAAACCCCAAATAGCTCCATACTACTGCCATGGAACCATGAGATTCCACGTTGCAGGCGATTAAAATAAAGATGATTAGTTGACTAGTTTCCGATATACGTGTGTGTTGGTTCTCAATTATAAACCATTTTTAGAAATGTAGTGCCCGAAAAGCTTCGATAGACTTTAATAATTATTCATCCACAAATTGGTCACGATTCCTTGTCGTTCTCTGCAGTGTCTTCCACTCCCCTGTCATTCCCCTCGCCTCTCTTCATCCTCCCATTCCATCAGCTCCAAATATTTTTCTGAATTCCAGTCGTTGCATTCGATAACCAGTTGAATCAGCGTTACATCATTCTCGAAAATAGTATTGTCGAATGCTATTCGTGATTTGACCTTTTTGTCGTATGCTATTCGTGATTTGACCATTTTATTTCAATCCAAACTTGCCGTCATCCTTCCCTTCCATTCCCCTTCCCTTCTCCACCCCCCCTCATCGTCTCCTCACCAGGATTTTCCTCAAGGACGTCTTCCCTCAGTGGACACTCCTGATCTTCCCGCGTCGTGTGCATTGTTCTGGAATGGGAACTGGGTATATCCTGCTTGTTTTGTGCTTCAATAAACATGTGCAGGAAGCCGATACGAAGCTCGACATCGACACCATCCACGACTTCGAGCGGAATGGAAGGTGGGTGAGGATGGTGGAGAAACGAGCAGGAACTTCCTTCATGAAGGGAGTAAGAGAGGATGGGGGGAAGTCTGATGTGATGAGGTAAGAGAGAGGAATAGGATGGAGTGGGGGTGAAGGAGTTGAAAGCAGCCATGGAGATGGAAGCTTGAAGAAGAGCTAACTCATGAAAAGCTGAAAATCTTTGAGGAAGAATTCCAGTTGCATTGGTGTTGCAGTGTAGTCTAAATACTAGGGTAGGCAATTCAAGAGCTTATTCAAGAGTCTTGATCAATTTTCGAGACATCGATCGTTGTCCAAGAGTGAATGAGACAGTCGACGAAATCGAGACTCTTACATAAGAGCTCCGTCTGAACTCAACTCTTATATAACGCATCTTCTGATAGACTGGAGGAGGCCGTTGCACTAGGAAAAAATCGATGGTCACCGAGCTGAAATTTTAACCACTGTCAGGGGGCTCCAAAAGAAGCATTTGGGCGGTGTTCCGAGGTCAAACAGACCCTCCTGCGCGGAGGTGCGCAGAAAATTTCAAATGCCCATATCTCGCGATTGGTTCAACGAATTTTCGAGAGCCGGTTTCAATATCTCGAAAAAATTACCTTACGGTATATAAACAAACGACGGATTCTGAAAGAGTATGGTCGAAAACTTATCTCTCTCAGAAGACGCGTTATATATTGTCGGGGTCCACAACATTGACAAAAAATCGTTCCACCTAATTCACTGCGGTTAGCGGACGTTCCGATGTACGCGCTCGCGCGACACATCGGAAGCGATTTTTGCGCTTCCGGGAAGCGTGGGGTGCTCTATTTCGGCCAACGGTAACAGCGGAACTGTGACACAAACGCGCCGGGTTGGCAAGGGGAGAAGAATTGAGGGAGAGGTGCGAAATTCTCCTCTCGTTGCCAACCCGGCTATTTCCTTCGAGATCATAATGAAAGTCGCGGAGCACCGGGATGGATACATCGTGGCGCCCATTAGAAACGTGCCGTTGGAGGTGAGCACGATGGGAAATTAAAGAATGAAAATTAAAAACTACTCGAACGACTCAAAATCACGGACGTTTCACGTATTCTATGCGGAGGCCGCTTGTCTGATTTGGTATGAATAAAGTCATTCAAAATCGACCATCTACGAATCGGCGAGTAATAGAAAAGAGAATCTATTGTTCGCGTCACATTGCATCAAACTTCGTGGTTTGGAAGTACAGTTTTTTTTCTTTTTTGAGCAGAGGATACCTGGGAGATTGTGACAGTGGAATTCATATTTTTAGAAGTGTCACCGTTTGCAATATTGTGTAAAAACCTAAACATTTGCTTTTGTGGTAAAATAAAAAAAGCACCTGGTTTGTTTCACCTAGCACTAAGTACAGAATGCCTCGATCATTTCATAACGATCCCTTTGCAGGAAGCCGATACGACACCATCTACGACTTTGAGCGGAAAGGAAGGTGGGGAGAGGGGGGAGAAGGAAGCGGGTAGGGAGGAGCAGGAACTTCCAACTAGGAAAAATGAAATCCAAACTGATCAATTGATGCTTGTTGGGTCAATTTTTCTGCCCGAGTAATTGTAGGCCCTAAAAAGATTTAAATATTCCACTTCAGATAACCTGCTGAATTTCAGTTTCGCGTTAGTTTTAATTGCAGCTGTTCTCAGACGCCATTAATGGGAGCTCCATACTGCTTGAATAAAGAAATAAATAAAGTCATACTCACGCTGACGTCGACATCGGGGAGGAGCGTCACTCGGACGATCGTTTCGCTTAGAATTGACACCTGCATAAAGTCAAAGCAAAAGAATCGAAACATGGTCGGAAAAAGCGAGCGTTATTGCAAGAAAAGTCTCATTTTTCCTTAAATTTGAGACAACTTTACTTGTATACAGATAAATGGTAGAGCGTAAAAAGGATGAAACGATTTCCTTCCCGAGAACCAGCTGAATTTCAGTTGCACGAAAATCGTAATTGTAAGTATTCCTCACACCAGGCGAATTTCAGTATCATGCAAATTGTAATTGAAATGCTTTCAGATCAAATTAATCGTTAGCCCCTTCGAATGATTAAAAATTAATATAGAAATCAACTTACGCTGATATCGACATCGAGGAGGCGCGTCACTCGGACTATCGTTTCGCGTAGAACTTTTTACCTGCAGAGGGAGAGACCTCGTTTACTACGTTTATCCCATCGGAAGGGAATTTTCCTGGAACGAACCTAACCTTGCGAGGCATAGGATAAGAGACACACTTCCCAGACCTTTCCAGCTAGCCCCCACGGAAAAATAGAAAAATCAAAAGAAACCTCGACCGGATGCAGATTTATTCACGAAGATGCAAGAATTGTCCGAGAAAGACGGCGAATCCAGGTGGATTGATGTCCTATTGAGTTCGTAATAAAGTAATTTAGCTGTCGCATTCAATCCACCCTTGTAAGGCACCTCTTCAATGCACATTAGCCGTCCCTAGTACCAGGAGGGTCGTGTAGGAGTTGCCCCCAGCTCGAAGAGCTGGGGCATTTAGGTTTGAGTGGGGGTTTTTTCTTCCCGCTACACATACTGAAGGGGTCGGGAAATGCTAACTTCGCGGGGAGTGGACCAAAATGGCTGATTTTTTGGATTTCTTCGCCCGACGACGAGAGGATCAAAATGAGCTATTGAACAGCTCTCTACGACGTTCCTATCATACCGCACCTGAGCACGCTTTTTGACCAATTTCCTGTCCCATTGGCCCCGCCCCTTTTGTCCCACCCCTGTCCCGTGTCCCGCTGTCCCCTCTCTCCTCCTCGCCTTCCCAACCCGGCGCGTTTGTATGGCAGCTGGTCGGGTGGTTCGGGAGTTTGTGGTTCCAGCTCGTCTTTTTCGCTGCTTGGCCGTGAGGCCTTGCTAGTAGCGACTTTTAGTTTTGGTGCATGCAAGAAATTGTATGCATCAAGATTAACCGATTTTTGGAACCTGGTGGGTTAGAAGGGGCTTGCTCCTCGCATACCACGAGTCGGCCGGATTTGTTCCGCCTCAAGAAACGTTCCAGCGATGTGTCTATCTGTCACATGTGATCACGGAAGTGTCATTTGAGATCTACCTCTGTTAGATCACGGTGGACCACGGGTAGGTCCAAAGCTGCAGTCCCTCCTTTGGGACAGGTTCGTGCTGTTTTATGAACCACTTTCAAATCACGATGTAGAATAGCTTTTTGATCTACTGCTGGTAGATCACAGTTTTGAACGCTTGCTCAAATGTGCATGGCGGCATTGGAATTTGTTCCCCAGGCCACCCTCGCGATCAACAAGTATGCTTGTAACCAAATCGTATGCATAGATGAACAGATTTATTGTACCTGGTGGGGCTTACTCCTCCCTCACCGCCAACCTCTCGGGAGAGAATACTGGGATGGCTGGACACCCCTGATGTTACGAGAAGTTTTATTTAAAAGCTGTAATCTTAAAAGTGGACGAATTTTTATTTATCAACTTTTATCTTCCGCTTGTAGGAGGCCTTGGATATTTCATCCTATTACTTTGCTTCGCAAAGCAATAAAAGCTACCGAAATCCCGATTCTTATGGGTCGCGCGCATTATAGTAGAAGCATTGAGTACCGTAACTTTATTCGTCGCTGCGCGGCTAATAAAAACCCTTCCATTTAGGTTTGAGATTTCGAATGCGATAAAGCTACCGAAATCTTTCCTCACATACTGGAAAAAAATTCCAATGGTATAAAACCCTCGAAATCTTATTCTTGGGAACAGGCACGAAGTAGACTTTCGAGGACGACCTAAATGCGCCGAGATTATTACGCGTAGCGTCAATGCAGATAACCTCTC
>JACMIG010004331.1:0-10451 GCA_014805385.1 Levipalatum texanum
AAGGGGAGGTCTTTGCAGATGCCTCGGAAGTCGAATCGACTCTGGTCGACTCTACACTCACATATCCAAGGGAGAACACGTCTGCAAACCATGCTACGATAATATATGGACAAAGTATCGGCCACCGAAAAATAGGTCCAATATCTATCTTCATTACAGTGGACGTCCTTGCTTCGATCGTTACATGGAGTGGAAGTTCCGTTATACCCACGCCAGTCGCTGTGCCCCTTCCCTCCGAAGCTTCATCCAGGACCAGATGCTGCCCTTCTGGCTGGCCTGCACAGAGTGTGGTCACTTCAGAAGGTGGGTACCTCCTCTCTTCCTCCCTCTCATCCTACCCTCCAGCCTCCCCCTCTCCGCCCCCGCCCCTTCCCCCTCATCCATCCTCTCCTTCCACTGTTCCAACTGCACGGCCTCCCCCGATGCGGGGGCAGTGGAGGCCATGGACCGGGCGTGGATAACTTCTCTCGCTTCCGCTCCTCTCCTCCACCAGTCGCCCGCCCTCCACTACCTCCACGGGGAGGCATACTTCTATGATGGGAATGAGTCCGACCAATTCGGAGTGGAAGAAGGAGGCCAAAGGTAAGAGTGTCCTCCTCACCCCTTTCCCCTCCTTCTCCAGATCTTCCCTCCGATCGTTTCATGCACCCATTCGACATGCCAAACGAGGATTCCGTCGCTTTTTCGCTGTCTCCCGGTCGAATGGAATACGACGAGATGCGCTCATTCCCTGAATATATGCAGGAGAAGGTTGGGAGAGGGGAAGGGTGATGAGAAAGAGAGGGATGGGGGGAGGTGGAAAAGTGAAAGGGGGGAGAGGGTGAAGAAGGATGAGAGGAGTGAAGGAGGATCGGGGAGGGGAAATGAAGGGGGAAAATGAGGACCTTCCAGGCGCCTTACCTCGCAGCCCGCAATCTGATCGTGTCGCTGTGGGCGATGAATCCGTACTCGTATCTTACTCCCTCTGCCTGCCTCTCCCACCTCGTCCTCCGTGGCCTCGCCCATGTCTGGTTCAGTCACGAACTCCTTCGTATCTACGACTTCCTCAACATCAAGGTATTGTAGAGAGCCTCAATCGTTTCTGACTTGTGGTGTTTGGCGGTTGGATTTACATTTATGTTTACAAAACTGAAGCCTAAAATAATATGATTGTCATCTATTTGCTATAGGTGTGGCTAAATAATAGCCTTCGGAACGGGAAATTTAGAAATCTTGATTATACTCCTAACAATATGCCTTACAATCAGAGTCTTAACCTTCCCGTTCAGGGAATAATCAACTACGGCATCCTCGATCTGCCGGAACGGCCGCTAACGACAGTGTCCTCTTCTCCCCTGGAGGTTGTCGTGGTGGGGGCGGGAATCTCGGGACTCGCTGCCGCACGCCAACTGCGAGCGGCAGGGGCGACGGTGAAATTCTCGAATCCAAGCTCAGGATCGGCGGGAGGATGCAGGTGAGGGGAATGAAGGAATAGGAGGGGGGATTGGGGGGAAAAGAGGAGGAGAGAAGGAATGGTCACCCTCTTCTCGCTCCAGGACGACTGGTCCCTCGGCGTCGCCGTCGGCTGTGGAGCTCAGCTCGTGACGGGACTCATCAACAATCCCATTGCGATTATGTGCGAGCAGGTATGCGATTAAATAATACAATTTTAGAAAAGATATTATTATCATTTAAATAATTTAAACAAACGTTCAAAATGCAGACGAAAGTTGCCTACCGCCCGCTGACGGAGGGCTGCCCCCTGCTGGATGCCAAGACGGGAAAGAGTGTCGAACCACTGGTAAGTGATTAGTCACTTCCATCTGATCTCCTTCCAGGTGGATCGCATAGTGAACGAGCAGTTCAACGCTATTCTGGACACCCTCGGCCAATGGAAGGCCACCACAAATGCAGCCGATTCGAGTCTTCTCGGTCAGTCGGAATGCGATTGTCGTTATTGTAGAGAACCAGGAGCTTTCTAATTCCCACGCCCATACCATAACCCTGACGGACTGCGCAAGCTTTTGATCTACATACATCTTTGAGCTCCGTTTCATAACCCGTGTGATTCTGTCGACCATGAAACCAGATTGAAAGAAGGAAATCAAGTGTGCACGCAGTTCGTGGTATTGTCCGGGCGTGAGAATTAGGAAGTGCTGCCCTTCTCTGCCCCCTCCATCCCCCTCCGCCCAGCCACGAACTTTGGAGTGTACCTGTGGAGAGACAGAGAAGTTACACGCATCTCCGATGAGCGCCCTCAGCGTGTTTTAACTGTGTTTTTAACCTCTCTTCTTTTCAACCATTAACATCGTTTTCGCAGTTTCTATTATTTTGTCCCATTTGCCGTGCGCTTTTAATTACAATGCTATCTTTTGTATCGGTTGTCGTTTCTGTCATGTTTTGATCTCACAGGATGACTCAACTTCCGAGGAGTGTCCCCGCAATTTGCTTTGATAGAACTCTAAACCTCTTGTTTTCGTCGTCTGCATTCGAACGAATGTCTCCACGTCACCGATTCCATTCTGCATCTTCCGGTCTGGTCGAGACCTCGGATCAATTCCCAGACAGTGCCACGAGTATCCACACGAGTGATTGCATGTCTCGTTTCATCTCCCGTGCACTGGACACTTCTCCTCTTCTGTATCACTTCATCCACTACGAGACAGTCTCCTTTCACAACGTGCCCCCCTTCAAATATAAACTCACCTCTTCCTCATTCCCTCTCCGTCTACAGATGACATCCAAGGCCACTGGCCCCTCCGGCCACTCCTCCTTCGAACTCCTCGCTGCCGTTGGCCTCACCCTCCTCGCCTCCTTCTTCCTCCTCCGATCTCCCTCTCCCTCCACTCCCTACAACGATGCTCCTCTCTCCACTCCCACGGTTAGTCCCTTTCATCTTCTTCAATTGATCTTTGATCTCTTCAGAAGAACGCGGATGGTTCCGTGACTCACTCCCTGTACATGATCACTGACCTCGACCAGGACTCCAAGGTGGCCAACAAGAAGAGTCTGTGGCACAGTCTCGCCCTCCGTGGTTCCCTCACCGTCGGCCCCGTTCGTTCTCATCTGTGATCTATCCCTTCTCACAGGGCCAGAAGGCGTCTCTTTCCCTTGGGGAGACGACCATCCTCAACTCCCAAATCGCAGCTGGAGGCCGTTCCATGGAACTCTCCGACCTGGTCGTCTTCAACGGGGAACTCGTCACTTGCGATGACCGTATTGCTCTCCTCTACCACTTGGACGCCGCCAAGTCCAAGGCCTTCCCCTGGGTCTTCCTCCCCCGATGGACCGGGCATCAAATCGAGCAAGGGCCTCAAGGCAGAGTGGATGACTGTCAAGGACGGATCCATGTATGTGGGAGGACTCGGAAAGGAGTGGACGACCACCACGGGCGAGTACGTCAACGACAACCCCATGTGGATCAAGGTAGACCTGTCTCCCCCCTCCCCACCACCCAGGTCGTCTCCCCCGAAGGAGGAGTACACCACGTCAATTGTGTATTCAAGGCCGCCCGCGCCACCATCGGACAATACCCGGGTACCGTATGGTAGATTTCCGGGCGGGACTAGGGGGCACTTTGTAGATACGCCAACCACGAGGTACTCGGCCAAGCTCGGAAGATGGTTCTTCCTCCCGAGGAGGTTGGTCCTGAGTGGAGGTCAGGGGGTACGGTAGTCTCCAAGGGCATCGACGGAGACTTACTCGGAGGAGGCTGACGAGTTCCGAGGCACCAACCAATTCATCGGAATGGAGGGGGGGGAAGGGAGTGTTCATGGAAACGGAGCTCGCGGCTTCTCTGCCTTCCAGTTCATCCCTGGGACGGGAGATCAATTGATCGTAGCCCTGAAGAGCGAGGAGAAGGACGGCAAGCCCGTGGCCAGTTATCTGTCCGTCTTCCGCGTCGACGGCACCATCGTCCTCCACGACACTCAGCTGGAAGGGGCACATAAATACGAAGGAATCGCTTTCGCTTAGATATTTCGTTGTATTTTATCCTATGAATTACACGAGTTCTTCGTTCACTTTATAGCTCATTTCTTGCTCACTCAGTGCTGCTCTCAGAATAGGCTCGAATTGTGATTCTCCCCCTGCACAGAAGCGGGTCCACACGACTGTAAATAAAGTATTGCAATGATTATTGACATGGTTTCGCACAAACAAATAACAAACACCGGAGGAAACTATTCAAAAACATGAAATGAATAAAGAAATAAACAGGTGATCTTTTTTCAGAGCACATCGATGTCATCCACAGGAAACTGCTCGAGATCGGGGCCATTCGGTGGGAAGAGGTAATTGTGAATTAGAAAGTGCCTGTCAACGAGTCCTCTGCAGGCGGTGGAACGAGTCTATCAGTGGAATCTCGGCAACACCGAGTTCGCCTGTGCCGCCAAGCTCGACGTCGTCTCCGCCAGGTAGGAGAGGGGGAGAGGGAGGAAGGGAGGGGAAGAGGAGAAGGGAAGGAGAGGAAGGAAGAAGAGGCAAAAACGGGGTAACTTCAGGCACTGGGACCAGAACGAGAGCGTCTTCCAGTTCGCGGGTTCCCATGCGCTGCTGACGGAAGGATCGAGTGAGATCATCAAGAGATTGGCAGAGGGAACGGATATTCAGTAAGGAAGGAGAGAGTTCTCGTTGATGGCCTCTCCCTTGTAGACTCGGCGCCGTCGTCGAGAAGATATCGTGGGCCGGCGACAAGAGAATCACTCTCACCTGTAGGGATGGAAGGAGATTCACCGCTGACAGGGTGCGACTATTTATCTCTTGAGATCTCAAAATAGAACGTTCGCTAAACGGCACAACCCTCATCGTTGCAGGTCCTCGTTGCTCTCCCCTTGTCGGTCCTGCAGAAGAACGTCATCGAGTTCGTGCCTGCACTGCCAGCCAAGAAGCAGAAGTCGATCAACGCCCTTGGGGCGGGTCTCATCGAGAAGGTACTTGATAGAGGGGCCGTCAAACGGGGGTCCTCTCCAGGTGGCCGTCCGTTTCCCTCGTCGTTTCTGGTCCCATCTCATTCGTGAAGACGGAACTCTCGACTACTTCGGCCACGTCCCCGTCGACGCTTCCAAGAAGGGACTATTCAACATGTTCTACGACTTCTCCAGCAGGGTAAAGAGGGGCGGGGAGGGGAAGAGAAGGTCCCTCTCAGGGAGACTCGAAGAGCAAGCACTTCGTCCTCATGTCCTTTGTCTACGGAGACTCCGTCAACATCGTCAACGAACTCAGCGACGCCGAGGTTTGGAGAAGGGGGGAAGGGACAGGGGAGAGAGGGGATATTATAGGTAGCTCGTCAGTTCTGCTCGACGCTTCAGGAGATGTTCGGGGAGGAGAAGATTCCCGATCCGATGGGCTACGTTGTCACCCACTGGGGGAGGGATCCCGACATTGGAATGAGCTATTCTTTCGTCAAGGTCGGAGCCACGGGTGAGTGGAGGGGAGAGGGAGGAGAAGAGGGGGACGAGTCTTCAGGCGATGACTACGACGAGTTGGCAGCGGAGGTGGAGGGGAAGGTTCACTTCGCGGGCGAGTGCACCAATCGATTCTTCCCCCAGACAATGACGGGGGCATATCTGTCGGGTATTCGAGAAGCAGCTAAGATTCTCGAAGGGTGGGAGAAGGCTTGAGACACTTACTTCATACAAAATATCAGAATATTATGGTTTTTCGCTTCGGTCCATTTATTTACATTTGTGTTCTTTATTCACTGTTTGTTTGTCCGCCTAGTTTATTGCACCTTGCAATTTTCGTAGACAATCGATCAATTCAAGACTTTTCTGATCGTAACACTCCCAACATTATTCTTTCTGTTTTGTGTTCAGATCTTCTTTATAGCCCATACTCTAAGCTCGGTACCGAACTTTCAAGTTTACGCAAACATTGTGCCTTCTTCCATTGACTTTCTGGTTACGATTTGTTAGGTATGCATTGATTTTGTTTCATGCTGCCAACAAACACCGAATACTTGGTTGAATTTCCGCGGTGCTGTTTAGAAGGATGACGAGCTTGCAACCCCACAAAGATATTTCCTCATAGATTGCAGGTTCTTGTTAGTTGTATTTCGTTGATATGCAACTTGTTTTCAAAAATCCACCATCGTTCTTTGCATGCCAGTTTTCGACTGTTTACTTGTTTAATGTTTTCATTTGTTGGAATTGTATCGCTCTCGTGCTTTGTTCGTGATTTAAAAGTTGAAATAAAGTTGAATGGTGCGATGGGCAGCCGCGAAAACGCAATGGAGAAGGAACGCAGGATGATGGAGGAGGAGCAGATGGGAGAAAATCAAATGGCAAGGATCCATATTTATTTGCTCTTAAGAAGCCCAACAAGGTTTTCATCCCGTGCAGCCGTCTCCCAAGACATTCAGCATAATCCAAAGCGGCATCGTCCTCAACTGAGGATGTTCTGCTCTCGCTGTCGCCCTATAGTTACAACTCCCCCTCCAGTGACATATAGAAAAAGTTGCTATAGTTACAACTCTCCTCCAGTGAAATACTACTTTGTTACCGGAGAGCATTATCAGCGGGATAAAAAATGTCGATTACGCTTAAAGGAGGGGTTCGGAGACCTTCAGTGACGAAATTTGGCAGCTTGCCAACGGAACTAATTGATTAATAAATCGCTGATAGATAACAATGATAGAAGTTATAGTGCACAGGGCGCGAGATCTGAGGATTTGGCAAGCTGCCAATATGATGGCAGGTGCGAAATTTGAATTTCGCGCCGTCCCTGTCCGTCAGGCCCGGCGTTCTAAACGCTCTATCTCACCCTAGAAACTTCTAAATGCTTAGAGAGATACACCATTTGATTGGATTTTTCAAGCTCTACAACCTGAATATAGTCACGTATGAGACTCAGAAGGTCCCCGAACCCCTCCTTTAAGAACGGCTTTGCAACAGCAATCAGCAAGGATTATTTTTCAGGGTGTCAAGCTGCTGTCAACATCAGATAAGCACCAACCATCCATTGCCGTACATTTCGAGTCCCAAATGGAGGAATAGGAGGGCCTCGAGGCGTCGATGGTTTGCGCCTGAGGTCGATCTGGATACGGCGGAATACCATTTGGACTATCGTGGCCCCTCTCTCCTTCATCTACCGTCCTTGCTCAGCAGCGTGTGATGGGGAGCTTTCCGACTATCGTGGCCATGAGTTGGGCGGAGAGGCGAACGACGTTGGGATTTTCCGATTGAGAAAGGGGTGTCGAGCGAGAAGGACGATGTGAGGATGGAGATGGAGAGATGGGGGACGGGCAGCACGATCCTCTGCTAGTCCTTCTTGAGTACTCGGGAGAGGAGGCCAATCCATTCCTCTGCCCCGTCGGAGGGGAACTGTACGTTGAAGAGGCACCCCATGAGAAGGCTGTCCCTGCCAGAAACTCCCCGACACGGAGGACGACTAGAGAGCACGGCACTATCCATCAGAGGTACGAACGACGGGATAGCGCATGAGGCGATTGCAGGAAGAGAGCCACGTCCTGCACAGCCGAGTAGTCACAGGTGACATTGAAGATTCGATCATATGACGGGCACGCACTCGCTTTTACCTTCTCTGGATTGGCAGCGAATACGCCGAGAGGTTCCTCCACCGACTCCCCTTCCACCACCTCCAGCAGGACACTCTTCCATCCCCCAAAGAAGAGACTCGCCCTGTGGTCGTCCTTCTGCGGCTTGTACGACCTGGCGAAGTCGTCATCGGAGGGAGGAGGGCGAGGGGAAGAGGAAGACGACGACTCTTCGTCCACGCTCTTCTCCACTATCGGAGGTGACGTCGGAGGAGGAGGCGGGGGAGCAGAAGGGTATGGAGTCCCGTGGGTGGCAACTCCTTCAGATCCTCATGAACAAGAGAATAGAGAAGGACCTTCGACTTGAGGTGGTGTGATGGTGGGGAAGGGATCGGAGGGGATGAAGGAAGGGTCCTCTGCCTCCTGGGATGTCGTCGTGGCTGACGGAAGGGGGTTCGACAGGGTTTGTGGCAGGTAGTCACAGATCTGAGTAAAGGAAAGATTACAGAAGTGGACTATGATTTGCCTTGTCGAAGTAGTCGACGAGGGGCGCCCTGTGGAAGTTGGACGGGGAGGTGTATTGTCCGGTATTATAATGATGCGGAGGCGACGCGCGAAGTACCTTCGCGGTAAGCAGCGTAGTGATCTATCTTTTGCGGGAGAAGATAGATCACACGCTGCTTACCGCGAAGGTTGTTCGCGCGTAGCCTCCGCATCACTATAATACCGGACAATACTGGGACTCGGAGTGGAGCTAACACTCGTCCTGCAAGGAGGAGTTGTCTCATCGATACCTTCTGTTTCGTACCTGTGTCCATTGTGTTTTGTCACGGATCTTTCTCCACGATCTCCTTTCCGAGGGGGCGAAGAATCTCCCACGGAGAACACGATGTTCACTACCAATGACAAAGGGGGGAAGGTACCAGTTCGTAGTTGAAGGTGGCGGCAGAGCAGGAGTTCTGTTCGTGGAGGCAAGACTCCAAGCACATGTTGACGTTCGAAGTTTCGATGACCTGAAGACGAGTCCAATTTGATGCCTTCTTTCCCCCCTCATCTACGCCACACAACACGGAATAACTCCCACGGGGCACAGAAAACGAGCGAAGGGCAAAAGACCCACGCTCTACTCCCTTCAAGGAATGCTGATAGAGAGCAGAGTGAACTGATATGCAGAGGTACAGAGAGAGAATCAAGGAGTGGATGACTGATTCGGTTGAGGATACGTGCCCCCTCGACAGCTCCTTTCGTGGACTACGACCTTCTGGTCTCGTCCCTAATGACTATATCTAGCCTTGATTGGAAGCCATGCCCTGCCATGGCTGAGACGGAAGGATTCGAGATGGAGTTTCTCCATGCCGTCATCCTCTCCGTCGTCATCTTCACTGCCACTTTCTTTGGCCTATACGGCAACTTCTGCTTCGTCTTCATCACTGTCAAGTTCAAGGACACTCGATCCAAGCATCGTTCGTCCCTTCCCCATCTCCCACCTTGAATGGTCGATGCAGGAGTCCTCCTCAGTTACTTGTGCTGTCTCCACACGGTGGGCCTCGTCTACGGGGGCCTCAGCGCCATTCGAATGCTCGACGGAACAACGCTCTACAGATCTGTGTTCGCTTCCCCGATCTCTCACTGTTCACAGTATCCGCTTCAGCAGTCTCAGTACACGTGCTACCTTCTCATCGGCCTCGACCTCATGTTCATGATCTTCCTACCCGGAAAGTCACTGGCCTCCTCCGTAGTAGAGAGGAAGGAGTTCCCTCCAGGTACAACCGTCTTCGACCTCTCCATCACCTCTTACCCTGCGTGGCCGTCTCGATGTCCTGGAGTGGGAGTGGTTGTGGCGGGGACGGCGAGGGGGGAGGACGTTCTCCTCCTCACTTGCAACCCTCCCCTCTCCCTCCCTCCTCCCGTCAACAATATTTGATCCCAAATCAACCTTGGCATAGCGTTGGCGGTCATCGCTTTCTACGTCTTCATTATTGCTTAGATGGCGCACAAGAGTGAGGAGGGTGAGGGGGGAAGGAGGTAGAGGATTTACCCGACAGAAAGACGACGCAGCAAGGATTCCACTGCGTGCCTGGCAAGTGCTCGGGGAAACTACGAACAAAAGATCATTCGTTCCTCTGTCATTCTCATGGCCGCCGCCTCTTTCTCCTGATAGGGGTGAGCGAGGACAACACCAAGACCAATTCAGGATCCCCGCCATCATAATCGTCCGACTGACAGCCATGATACCATCCATCAACCCCTACCTCGCCTCCCTCCTCTCCACCTACGCAGTCAGTACCCTCCTCATCCTCTTCTCCTCTCCTCGCCTCTTCTCACAATCAGGTGATCCCAGCCATTGTCTCCTACTCCTACACGTACTACGTCTACTTCCTGACGAGCTCTGAGACCCGTCGAACGATGCTCCACGTGGGGCTGTGTGGCCTGGTCTACGGGGCTCGGTCACAGGCCTCTGTCCACTCCTTCCACCCATCCACCAGGAGGACCGACACCGCCAACACGCACAACGAAAACAGATAAAGGGAGAGGGCACCTTGACTGTCGCTTTGACGAGGCGACGACCCGGCACAACCTCGAAGGAACCTTCCTTGCACTGAAACGGGGTTGAATGAGATGAGGTGACGGGGAGGGGGGGGACACTCACAACGAAGACACATCTTCTCCGAGTACTCGCCACTGCTGATGGGGGAGAGATCGAAGGCTCCCTTCTCCTTTTCCAGTCCCGAATCGGCCGAAAGATGGCACTCCTGCTTGGAGGTGGAGAAGACGAACGCCTTGCAGGGGAAGGCCTCCCCCGCCACCTGCAACCCGCCCAATTAAAGGAGGGGTACAACGACTTTTGAAGATTGCAAACTAATGAGAGATTCGAAACAAGCATGAAAAATGCATTAAAACGGTGCCGAAATTTCAGCGAACAGGCGATTTGACGAGGAGATAGAGATGAAAAACAATTGACCCTGATCGCAGGGAT
>JACMIG010004332.1:0-10447 GCA_014805385.1 Levipalatum texanum
GTCGTACCTGCAACGAAATGTTGTTACCAATCACCGCACGTGAACGAAGGATCGCTGACGAAGAAGTGGTGTAAATGTTACCTCTCAGTGGGCAGAGGTGAAGGCGACACTTGCGTTGCCCGCAGTGACTTGCGCGTCGACGGAGCGGCAGCCGCTGATCGTGTCAGGCGTCGACTGCGAGATGTCGTTGGGCTGCAATTAACAAAATGAAAACTCCACTGCAGATGAGCCCGGTTCCAAGGCGCAGTTACAGTTATTGTAGACGCGCTTTCAGGCATTCTATTACAAATCAAAGAGCTCTTATGATATGTTAGGCGAATTTCGAGATCTTTAAAGCCATCCAAAAATTCTAGGCGTATTTAGGGGGATTTGAAACCGTAGATTCAACTATTCAAGACGCATTTCGAGATTTTTAAAGGCGCGCTAACGTTTATTCAAGGTGTATTTCCCGATCCTTTACCTCTCATCATCGACCTCGGGTCCGCGAAAGGGCGAATTGCTGGCACGGAGGCGGGGAGCGCCGCTATCGGCATAGAAGGCACTGACGACGTCCCTCGCATTGTATTTTCGGTGGGCCGCCGACTGATCATGTCCACCTTCTGCAACAAATAAACGTTTTTGTTCTTGTTTTCTTGAATTTCAACAAACTACGCTGGTTCAAAATATGCGGAAATAATATTGTTGTCTAAAAATGTTTAATTTTGACAAAAGACGGCAGATTAAAAATATGCGGGAATGCAATAGACTTTGTCCAAACATTAGATTGTAATTGTAAAAAATATCAAGTAAAACTCATCCGATTAAAACCGGGTTTAACGTCATTCTATGTCGTAGCTCCCCATCTGACATACCATCATCCGAGTGGAAGGGCGAGTCCATGTCCGACTCGGCGTTGAATCGGGGTGGTGGCGGGTGGCGCTCTCCCGCTCCTCGCATCGCCGCCGGTGCATAGTGAGTGAGGGGCGTCGAGACGGGCATTCGGAAGGTCGGCGGTCCCTTGAGGTGATCGGGTGTCGCGGGTATCAGCAACCTCAAATATTTGGTTTAAAAATAGTTCTCCGTGGATAAAGTAGGTCTCAACTTTTCCGCAAACTTTTTTTTTCCTGATAATCGCAAATAAGTCGATGCTGGTCGCGATTTTCACTAAAGATAATTTTTAACATTTTCTTTCATTTTCCATGCCGATTTTGGTCACACTAGAGTCTAGCCATTTACATGATACAAATCGATGCTGATCGTAATATTTTTGCACGAGATATTTCTGGCATTTTGCATGCCAATTTTGGCCAAGTCTAGACAGAGCGGCGGGTATAAAAGCCGCCCGTTCAGCCATTCCGTTCAGTCTCGTCTCTCGTCTCCCTCTTCTGCCATGGCTCCTTCCCGCCGCAGCTCCTCCGTCGGTAAGCTTCTTTCAATATTGGGTCGGCCCCTCTAGTCCCCTGCCTTGCCTCTTGCGCCCCCTTCATGCCCTTCTTACCTACATTACCCTCGTCACTACAGTACCCTCCCTCCCTGTAGTACCCCTCCTACCTACAGTACCATTCCTATCTACAGTGCCCTCCCTATCTACAGTATCCTCCCTTCAGCCAAGTCCGGTGGCCAACGTACGCGCTCGCAGGCCGCCAAGGCCCAGCCGCGCGGCGTCAATGGCCGCTTCGTCAAGGTCTCTTCCTCCCGCAGCGCCCCGGCCATCGCCAAGTCCACCAACGAGGCCAAGACTGCCAAGTCGACGCGTGGCCGCTCCCGCTCTCGATCTTCTACGCACAGCTCCGAGGTTTCGTTTATACATAACCACGTACCTGCTGTACCAATTGCCTACCGTATCCTTGGCCATTTCATCCCGTGATACCGTATCCTCTACAATATCCCGCTATTCCAGCGCCGCGGAAGCCGTTCCCGCTCGACCTCCTCGGCTCAGCCGTCCGTCGTTTCCAAGACCGCAGCCAAGAGGGTGGCCACCACCCGCAGCAGCTCGCTCACCGCGGCGCCCAAGCCCAAGCGGTCGACTCGCCGCCTCGCCACCAAGTCTCAGGTATGCGCATCCCCCGAATTTCCAGCTTTTGATCAAATCAATCCCCTACAGTATCTCTTTATTCCAGCGTAGCGGAAGCCGCTCCCACACGACCTCCCGGGCCCCGTCCGTCGTGGCCAAGGCCGCGTCCAAGACCACCACCCGCGGCCGCTCGCGCGTCACGGCACCCAAGACCAAGCCGTCGACTCGCCGCGCCGCCTCCAGGTCCCAGGTATACAGTAACCCCCTCTAGCACACCGTAACCATAACATCATTAAACCCCCTTTTCATTGATTATATTTTGTATACCGTATCCCATACCGTAATCCGTCTCTCCCACAATAATGTATTCTCTTCAGCGCAAGGCAGGAACGGTTCGCTCGGCCTCAAAGAAGACGCGCAGCCGCAACACCAACTGAGTGGCCGATCAAGGAAGGACCGTGGAGGACACTCGCCTACTGCCTCCCCTCCCACTCGCCCCCCAGCCCAATTCCCATTCACTCGAAATTGACCAAAGAAACTGATAAATGGGAAGCTGGAAATGTTTGAAATGTGCATAACAACAGCAAAATCGAATGTTTCACATCAACTCGTATTCATTTTGTACCCCGAATATAAGGCCGTTATTTTTATTTGAAGAGTTGGGTACCTCTTTCGATTGAAGTGGTCAATGGCTGCTCGGAGCGGAATCGCTATTTGGCATACGAGCCACAGGAGCTGCCATAACACCCACTCCCAACGGAAGGACAGCGCAGCCGTCTGAAACAGTTTAATTGATTGCATATTTGATAGAGTTTTATTGCGTTTCCATGTATGGTGAGAAACGGTAACTTTCTCACCGTGCGGTGATAGACCATGTATCCTCTTCGCAGCTTGTATCCCGTGGTGATGGCGTGATCGTTGATCAACGTGTGGGCCGTTGGTCTGGAAGCGCATCATTTCACCCTCCACGAAAAAGATTTGGTTTGAAGTGCAATTTTGGCAAAATGTACAGCATTCCTGCGGAATTGATGCGGAAATAACCGAGAAGTACCACCACATTCATGCATTATTTCTGACACGCAAAAACGAATTTGGCGTCAAACAAATGGCCTTACGGTACCGTTTTCCAGGATTTTTGCTCATCATCCACTGCACGATGCGGAGGAGCTGCGGGTCGAGGGAACGGCGGAAGCGCTCGGGTAGTTTGCCATCGCGCAAATCCTGCCAGTTCTGGCCGTTTGACGGCAGCTCCATATCCGTGCTGATCTATAAGAAATTTTCTACCGATCTACTTCCAGCCAGAATAGGTGTGAACAGGGGGTCGGCAGAATCCGGCGAATTTATGGCCGATATCTTGGGTGATCACAAGTACCCCGAATATCAGTAACGAGGACACCTTTTCCGCCCGGTACAGAACATCCGTCTTAAAAAAAACCACACTTCGGTCAGATCAGCTCTCGTCTTGTTACATTTTTGAATACAATTGCAATAAATAACCTCGAGGATGCTGATGCCGAGAGAGAAGATGTCGGCAGCCTGCGTCGGTTTGTTGGCGAGGAGCTCACCGGCGACGTACTTGCAGTCACCCTCTTCCGATGTCGACGCGTGGTCCTGAGCATGAGAATTTTTATCTGGAGACTCGACTAACCCAAGCAGAAAATTACCGTATTGTCCATGATAACCCCTCAACCCATCAAAAAGAGGAAAATTTGACGATTAGAAAAGCTCCAGCCGCAGAGTTTTCACTGTCAACCGCAGTTTGCAGTGCGAAATACGAAATACTCGTAAGTGATCGAAATCAAAGACGAACTAAAGATATCCTGGCAAGGAGGATCGATGAGGCAAATTCAAACAAACGTACATGATCAAGATCGAAGATGAGGCCAAAGTCGCCGAGCTTGCACACCATGTTACTCGTGAGCAGCATGTTCTCCGGCTTGATATCAAGGTGGACGAGGCGGCGTGAGTGTAGATAGTCGAGGGCCTGTCATAAAATTTCACAAAATATATAAAAAAACCAGGCGGACCCCTCCGCCTTCGGCGGCGGGACCGCCTGCCGGTGGGTACATTTTTTCTTTAAAAGAATGACGTCATATGGTAAGTTCTAGAAGCTTCTGGAACATTCGTTGATGTGACGGCACCGGTGTGGCATCCTCATAGCCAGGCCCCCTACCTCAAACTTGGGTAATTAAACCAAGTGACGTCATAGGTGTAACAGACAAACAACGCGATTATTAAGGTATTGGATTGGATAATTTAGCGGCGTGCCGTATCCGTTCATAAATCACAGAAACGCAGATAACAACGTAAACCATGTGGTTGTGGCCAAGAATACTATACTAGTCACTGTGCACAGTCCAAGATAACCTCCCGAGCAGGGGTGGGCAAAAAATTTTAGTCAAAAAATTTTTCAAAAAATAATTTTTTGAGTAAAAAATGTCAAAAAAATCAAAAAATGACTTCTACGCTAAAGAAACACTGAAATATCATCCGTACAACCTCAATTCTGACTAATTGCACTGTTATTTTCCAGAAACAATACAAGTGCCCCTAACAAACGAGAATAAAGATCTTTTTTATCTTTGGAATGTTTTCTAGGCAATATTCGCTCAGAAATTAGAGAATAGTTTGAACAAAATGACATTTCTGATTCGAGAAAAAGGCCGTGGAAATGCTCTCCGAACATATAATTTTGCTTTTTTCGAACTGAATTCTCATCAGCATTCTAAAGTTTTCGTTCAAACCCAGCCAATCTTGGTAATTGAGAGAAAAATAATTTTTTTGATTTTTTTGACATTTGTCAAAAAAAATTCAAGCAACAAATTTTTTGACAAAATGTCAAAAAAACCAAAAAATCAAAAAAACAAAAAATGCCCACCCCTGCTCCCGAGCACCACGTCAAAATGATATCAAATATTATTTCAATTTCCTCTCATTGTCAGCCCCTCACGACATTAAGTAGCTCTCATGACTCAATGCCACATACATTGAGCATGTCGTAGAGTACGTTCCAAACGTCCTTCGTGGGAATGGCCGATGCATTGGGGTTCTTGGCGATGAAATCAGTGCAGTATTTCGTCAGGGACTGCACGCAGAGCTCGGTCTGGAATGCATGTATCATTACTACTTAAATAATTAGCGGGCAGTCCGAACCTGAATGTAGAGAGTGCCGCGTTCCTCCCACGCACGGTAGAAGTTGATTATGTTTGGATGAGGCGAAATGTCCTCATGTCGTTTCACCTGAATCGCCGCGATAAATAATAGATAAATACATAAATAATAGATATATAAAATATTCATTTAGTAACTACGCACCTCTCGCAGCATCAGGGCCCGGTCGCTGGGGGATCGGAAGGGACGATTGGCTCGTTTTACGGCGTACCGATGCCCGTCTTCCCTTGATCGCGCTTGGACGACCTGGAAGGGGTTAATAATATAAAATGACGACGAGCACTGGATAGACGCAAAATGGACTTCCGTCCTCCACTGATAATAAATTTATCTAGAAAGGCGGCGTTTGACGATGTTTTGCAGCAGTCAGTAATTTATATTTTAAAAAAGCAAATATTACCTGTCCGAACGATCCCTCCCCGAGGACCATCTCCACATCGAAGCATTGCTCTAGGTACGGCACATCGACGTTTCTGTCGTAGTACGGAGTTCGAATTGGGACTGAATATCGTAAATTATATTTTTGTTAGAAAGTAAATTATCTTACTTGTTGTGCACTCGTGATCTATCTGACAGTAGGCTGACTTACTGCGCTCTTCGGGATCGTAGTTGTGCCGCATCTGGAAATTTAAAACCTTCTAATATTATGGATTAATTAAGTACATCGACTGGAGTATTGGGAGGAGTCTTGAAAGTGAGTTCGTGCGCTCGATTCAATACGCGGAATCTGCAAGAAAACAAACGCGTAAATAATATGATAATCTACAAAATATTCTTCATTTCTCAAGGCACAGAGCAGAAAGCGTTTCTTCCATGTGTACTCTACCATAAAAAAAATACAAACCGAGTGCGCTGGGCGACCGGTGCAGAGCGAAGAGCGCGGCTGGCCGATGCCAGCCGAGCTCGCGATGACTGTCGAGCGAGCTGAAGACGAAAATAAAAAAAACGCATTTTGAACGTCTTCAAGATGCAGATTCGCATTTCGGGCTAATATATTGGTGCAAAAATATTGAACGTTTTAAAATTTTAACGAACTGTTTCCCGCTTGGTGGAGAGGGGCTCGAGGGTGTCGTAGAAGTTGCCGCTAGTGGGCGTGACGGGCGTCGTGAAGGGATCATCCGGCAGCAGCGAACCGCCGCTATCCGCACTCCCCGGTGGGCTGTGCGATCGATCGAATGACGGAAGCATACTGAAAAAAAGGATTAAATAAATAAAAATGAATTCCCAAAAAAACATTTATGATGTTAAACAAAAAGAAACAAATAAAATCAAATAATAGTGGTCGATAGCCCAATAAGAGAGACGAGGACTAGTATAGTGGCGATGTGTGGGGGTGTATTGATCTACGAGCAGCACAAAAAGTAACGCGCGACGACGAAAAAACGGAGAATTAGGGAAATCAATCAGCGATGACGTCACAATTCCTAGTGAATTTTATTTAGCGCGTCAATGCGGAAGCGCGGGAATTCAAACTCCATAATCGGATCGCACACTGGAATGGAATTCCCACTTCCGTGATTCATTTTTTACGCTTACTTTTCGTTGAAGCATTTTGATATATTCGTGCGCTATTCAATGTGATAACTGTAGCGATCAACATAATAATTTCAGCAGCTCCAAATCAGCACGGGAACACCACTCCAGTCGAGGCGGGACGAGACGAGGCAACAACGGTATGTTGCTCTTTGGGTATTGTCAAAATTTTAGGATAAGGAAAATACCAAGAATGCAGCTCGTTCGCAATGAACTCCCAATTGGGAGCCGAAAAGCGCCTGACGAGGGACAGTTGATTTGATAAAGCACACATGAGTATTTTAATCGAATGAAATGTTATAGCTTCATTGATGGAATATGTATTTGCAGCAACAGCTCCGTGCTGCGATGTGAGGAAGTTCGGTCGACATTATAATAAGGTGCGAAATTTTCTTAGTTTCTAAAATGTGTGCTCATGGCACGAACCTTGCGAATCAAATACCCGCCGTGGTCCAACCGCGCGCAGAAAGCTAGTACCTTGTATGCCAAGGAAGTATTACAAAAATGAAAACAATAACTCTTTAGAATATGGAAAAGTAAAATTTAAAAATAAATAAAATAGAAACGGAAAATTTTCACGATTCATTCAGTGATGCCGTCACTGCTGCTTGTGGCGGCTCTCCGCCTTCTCTCTCCCCTCATCATCACCACCTACTTCGTCCCCGATGAGCTGTTCCAATCGGCAGAGCCTGCGCACGTCCTCGTCTTCGGGACTGGGCACCTCTCGTGGGAGTGGAAGGTTGGCATAGAAAGTACAATTAAAAATAGTCCGAAAGCTATAGAAATATAAAAAAAACTAGTCCGAAAGCAATAGAATATTCATCGAAGTAAAAAAAGTACAATATATTCTTTTTCAGGCCGGTCTTCGATCTCCCCTGCACGCCATCCTCCTCTCCCTTCCTCTCTACCTGCTGCGTCTCCTCAATCTCGACTACGGTGTCCTCGTCTTCCTCCTCCCCCGCCTCCTCCACTCCCTTATCTTCCTGGCGGGAGACGTGACCTTCTTCAAGTTGTGCCGTCGTCTGATTCCGTCGTCGAAGGGCCAGGAAGCTGTAATTCTCCTCTACCTCTCCAACTGGTTAGATTTTATATTTAATTTGTCCGCGTTAGGACACATATAATTAAATGGCTCCTGAAATTTAAATATAATATTGGTTAGTCATTTTGAACAGCACGATCGATGCCTTTCAGAATTTCATATTCATGTTGAGTGTGTCGACATACAAATAACAATACAGAAGGTGGGATTGCAATGGGCGAATTTCATGGACTTGTGGGGGGATACTTTCAGCATTAAGAATTAGTGTGAATATATTGCTCTTAAAACCAAAAAAATGAATATCGATTAAGGTTCCTCATCTACTGCGCTCCGCGAACGCTAGCCAACTCGCTGGAGACTTCGCTGACGCTCCTCGCCCTCGCCTTCTACCCCCATTCGGCTAAAGAGTGCGAGACCAAGCCCATCCGCCTCTATCTCCTCCTGGCCACCGTATCCATCATCATCCGCCCGACCTCCGCCCTTCTCTGGCTGGTCTTTGGACTACGGCACCTCTGGAAGGACCGCAAACCCGTTTCGCTTCTCTTCAAGAAAGTGTTCCCCGTCGTTGTTCCCACGCTCCTACTATCGATTGCCCTGGATTCGTGGTGGTACGGTCGCTGGACGTGGTCCCTTTACAACTTTGCCATCTTCAACACTCTGGAGGGAGGCTCCGCCCATTTTGGTGTCCAGGATACGTGGTGGTACGCGGGGGGACTCGCCTCCACCCTCACCCTATCCCTCATTCCCATTGCCTACGGACTAGCCAGAAGCATCTTCCTCCAACCCTTCATGCGCCATCGTCTACCTCTCGGAACCGGAGAATTCTTCACTGCCTTCTTTTACCTCGCCGTCCACACGGCCCTCCCCCACAAGGAGCACCGCTTCCTCCTCCCCATCCTGCCCCTACTCATCCTCTACGCTGGAGCATTCTTCGATTCTCCATCACGCGCCCGCCGCGCCTTCCTCTACCTCACGGTGGCAGTGAATGCCGCCCTGGCACTGTATCTCGGAATGCGACACCAGGCGGGACCCATGGCTATAGGTATGTATATTAAATTTAAAAATAGATATCTGATACAACTAGCACTAAATATATTTTTTTAAATTTTCGAAAGGTTTTTATGCGTCATTAGACGATCTTGAACTTCGGAAAATTCGAAACCCACCGTAACACATAATTCGTAAAATTCGACGGCTATTGTAACCCGGATTCCTTTTAGGGAACGCCATTCTGGAGCGAGCGACGGGAGCAGAAAGGGTCATTGTCCTCGCCCCGTGCTACACGATGCCCGGCCACGCCTTCTTCCACGATGCCGTCAAGGAGATTCGCGGTCTTGATTGCAGCCCGCCCACATGGTATGCAGCATACCGTATGCTTTATGATTTACTAGCCTTTTATATAGTAGTAGATTATATTTTCCGTATAATTTTACTCAAATGTTTCGTTCGACGCGATCAGTACTGTTACCGAGAGAGCTCAACTAGTTCACATGACCCCCATTTCATACCAAGTTATAAAAAATATTTATAAAATATAATAAATATGATGAAAACATATCATATTTTCATCGGTTGTTTCGTCTCCTTAGCTCTGAGCGCTGGTGGTACTCTGCGTAATTCAAGTTGTCGGCCAGTCATTTCTTGAAGGCCTTATGTTTTCAACAATCCAGAACTATTGATTGATCAGCTATTCCAGGAGAAAATCCGACGTCGACGAGGCCGACAACTTCAATGATTATCCCGTGCCGTGGGTACACACGCATGGCGATGTGCGGCTCTACGACATGGCTGTTCTCTACGAGTGGATGTGGAAGGAGCTCAAGGACACCTTCGAGGGGTGGGGGTGGAAGGAGTGCGCCCGCGCCTACCACGGAGACTTCCTCGTCTCCCGCCGACAAGACCACGTCATGATCCTGGCTTGCAGAAGGTAAATTATTGATTTTTATTCTAAAAAAATTGCGGTTATTAAGTGTGACCTCGGTTTTCATTTCGTGTCATAAATAGAAGGAAAGATTTTCTCGTTGCCTCCCGATAAGATCATAGGACTGTAAAGATTGAATTGTTGATTTGTTAATTTTCTGAATTCCGAAAGTGGTAATAAAGTATGATTCCGGTGTTTACTCTATTTCTAACAATAAAATCGAAATTTGCATTGAATCTCAGATCGTTGAATCCATGTTATTCCGCAGAAAAGGGCGACAATGATGATCCGGAATCCATTCACGAAGGTAAGAATTCAGTTGATCTTCCGAGCATTGGATCCAATTTTTGTCGGGGACCAAAACATGGCGCATTCCCACGGTACCGTGGCAAAGTGCAGTTATTGAGATTTCAGAATTAAACTGGTACAAAGGCGTTTGGTTCTGATAGAAAGGCGATACAAACAATACAGATTCTGATACAAATAATACAAAGGCGGTAGATCGAGTGTTGCAATTCCTCAGGGTATCGAGGGAAACTGCACCGAGCCATCGTTGACTGGGCATGGAATTTTTGAACGGTCTCCATGATGACTTGAAAAATAAAATAATTAAGATACCGGAAACAATTAAATAGTGGGTGAAGCAACGTAAATACAAGCCCCTTCACTAAAGAAATTAATCCATACTGATTAGTGTTGGCAGATTTCATCTCAGACTTCATTCAATTCGTCTCATTCACTGCTTCCGTCTCAAGATGCATTGAATGAATGTCTTCATTCAATGTGTCTG
>JACMIG010004334.1:0-10445 GCA_014805385.1 Levipalatum texanum
GAGGGGGAGCGGCGGCATACCGGCGGCATCCCAGATTGCACAACTGGGATGCCGCCGCTCCCCCTCGGCTCACGATACACACTTGTAATTTTACCGAAAATTTTTAGTTGAATGCCTCTTATATGTAATTCTGGGCCGTGACAAAACCTGTGGGCATTGGGCCCAAAAATGGCATTCCCATGCACGTTAAATTAAAGGAGCACACCACAAAAAGTCACAAATGGTTGTGAAGTATACATGTAAATCCGTTTCGGCTGTCTATTTTCCGGATATTCCAACCAAACCTCAAAAATGAATAGCTCATGTTGCTGCGCGCCGTTAATGAGTTGTTCTTGTGGCAAATGAATGGCATCTTCAAGCGCAGGCTCAAGCAAGTGCCTCCTGTAGAATTTCGTGTTGCGCAGGCAAAACAGTGCGAAATGCTTGTCCGAAGGGAGAGGCATTGTCTGCAGTCGCTGTAAAGTTATCTTTTATGAGAAAGAGAAGCCGACTCCTTTGGTTTACCCTTATGTATTTTCGCACTCCAAGAGACGACAAAGGCGATCAGCGTAAGTTTGAGCTGAATACGTAAAAATAACAGATATAAATATAATTTTATAAAGTCTAAATATATAACTATAATAAAAATAAAACTATAATATCAGAAATTATTTTGGGGCATTGTGAGAGAGATATTCTTTTAAAGGGTCCCTGCCACGATGGTCTGGAGTGATCATTCTGAGCATGAGAATGGGTTCAGACCGGTTGTGGATGACGCGAAAACATAACGAAAAGTTCAGAAAAAAATTTCTAAAGCTTTAAATCGAATTCCAAAATCAGAAATTTTAACCCCTGAATTTCAAGGAAATGACACAATTGTGTTTCCCAGGAACAAATCCATACACAATTGTGTCGTCCGTCAAATAGTCGTACACTTTTGTGTTACGGTCGCAGGCGTACGAGTACACAATTGTGTCATTTCCCTGAAATTCAGGAATCTTACAAAATTCAAACGATATTTTTAAAACTGTCTTCCTGGCAGGGACCCTTTAAGCGAATAGTTTCTTACATCGTTGGGCAAAAGCAGAAAGAGTTCTTTGCCGCCAGTCCAGCCGCGTAGTACACGAGGTTGTCCCCGAGACCCTGGAGACTTATTATAATCGTTGAAAAAATGAATTGAGAAAATATACATGTGTGGTCTATTCAAAAACAGAGGCCGTTTCTAAATAAATCGGTCTGAAACAAAATTGTTTGCGCTATTCACTAAAATTCGTGGAAATTCCGCAGCAAAACGGAAAAACGCAGCACAATACTCCTCGAAATCTCCTTTTAGGCTAGTGTAAATAATTCTGTTTTAAATGCATTAGTTATAAACTTACGAATGATATATCGTCCATTTGGCGTTTTCTCCTTCGAATCATGTGAAGCGTATCCAGCTGGCGCACCATGAAGAGATCCGATGTAAGAGACACAAAATTTTCTCTTTCTAATACATTCGTCAATCTATAATAAAATACATTTTGAATATTTTAAACAATACCCAAATTAATGCTACGTGCGCATTTTTCCCCGTCAATTCGCCTTAATGCGATAATGCATTGTGATTTGATATGTTTATCGATAAATCTAGAATCTTCACATTTGCTCCGCTGGATCCCATTTGTACATGAAATCTACCACAGATAAGCAACCAAGGCAGCTTCCGTACCACTGGATACAGTTCACAATCCCTACTGCACGTGTCACGTTCCGTTTGCACCTGTTCTCTCGTTTCTCTGTCTTGTTAGACGGTTAGAGAAACGGGAAACAGTGGAGAAAGAGCAGATGCAAACGGAACGTAAAAGGAATAGTTTGTGCACCACCACAATAGTACAAATCCATGGATGTATAAAAGCGCATGGTGTATCTACCTATGGATCAATCTAATAATGTGGATGGGAACGTATTTTGCCGAGAATACCATCTCTCACATCTTTTTGTACTTTCTGAACGGAACAGAAGCATGGGGTGCATTCATGATGACAATAGAAGAATAGGACGCCGGAATTGAATCCGCTTTGGAAAAGTTGCAGTTAACATAAGCGATCACATCCCTGCAATATACATATTTTAATAAAATATGGACGTTAGAGGGACATTTTTCCCCAACAATAAATATACGTTTTGAAATCAGGTAGATCCACAATGATGCAGTCGTGAAATCTGATTCGCTCAAACAGCATTAGAATATGTTTTACATCGATTAAATTCGTCGCATTGATTGTGAACTGCAACACAGTTTTGAATTATAAAGTATGCTGCTATGTTTGCGTAAACCTTGTAAAATTCGATACTCTTAAAGCAGCGAAACTGTGCAGAGACCATTCGTTGAAGGAGATCGATGTTAAACGCAATCCTTGCATTGCGCAACACTTGTCCGCAGTGCACTGCAATTGACATGTTGTAACAGTGGAGAGAGATCGTAGGGTATGTACATCGCGGATATCGAGTTAATCGATGCGGATATCAGCGATTCTAGACTGCTTCTGAACTATCCGTTTCGACAACCCTTATTTCCAGTTATCGGAAAGATTGCCGATATTTCGAATCGACATAGAGTCCCTGTCTCATTTCAACCCGTTCATCGAAACTCGTTAAGCCAACCCTAGTGTTTGCCAGCGGGAATGTACACACAGAAAAAGGATTTCGACAATCTTTCATATATGGCAGATATATCGGTAAAATATGGCAGAATGAATGGCAGATTGAATCAGTATGGCGCAAATCGGCAGAATTGGTTTTGTGAGTACACTGGATTAATATAAGAGGGTCCATAAAAAACGCAAGTGACGAAATATTGTGCAATACGAGAGACGCAGAGTGCCCCCATTTCTCTGCGTCTCTCGTATTGCACAATATTTCAAAAATTTTGTGTTTTTTTATGCCGGCCTCTTATATCATGTTGCAGTGGAATACTCATGACTTTCGTCAATCTTTCACCGCTGACGATGTGCTCGCTCGGCGCTCCTTCTGCGCCTTTGACTATGCTCAGCAGTGTGATATTGTGCTGTAATACTTGGCCAGCGGGCGACTCATAAACTCTGAGAACGAGCGCCTGCTCATCCCATCGAAGACTTGCGGAGTGCGCTGCCAGGATGTCGCTCATTGTCCTGAGCGTCAAAGAGTTATGGGGGCAGCGGGATTCGAACCCGAGACCTTATTATCGAGATCGGAAAGCTCTACCACTGAGCTACACCCCCCTCGCTTCCTGCCAACACGGAAGGAGGCTAAATAGCCATACCTTCGCCTCTTACCCACGGAAACCCCGAAGCGTTATAGTTCCCACAGTCGGAACATTTTTTGAACAGCATGGATCTGAAACGCTTTGAAACAGCTTCACTCAACGTGCTATTGTAGAGAACCTAGAGTGTTCTAATTCCCAAGTCCAAAAAAAGTCCAATGACGGACTGCGTACGCTTTTGATCTACCTCTTCGAGTCCCGTTTCATGACCCGGGTGATTCAATAGACCATAAAATGGGTTTTAGAGGAGATAAATCTAGGATGAACGTCATTGGTGTCATCCGAGATTTCTCTTCAATAAATTGGTCCCCTCTCGCTTGGGAAATAGAGGGTGCCTGGTATTGCGGCGGAATAAACGTTCCGGACTGTATGCTCATCGCCCAGCGATCTCTCTCCACTGTTCTCTCGTTGTCTGGCGGTTAAGAAACGAGATAACAGTGCAGAGAGATCGCAGGGCGATGAGCGTACAGTCCGGAACTTTTATTTCGCCGACTATAATACAGTACCTGCAGGTGTTGCTCAGACGTCGAAGTGAGTCCAGCCTCAACTCCTTGGCGATTTGGATTACGAGTTCGACGGGCAGAGAAAGCAGCGATGCTAAAGAGGGTGAATTGTAGAAAATTGTTGCTCCATCACTGGATCAACAATTGAATGAAAGCAACCTGCATTGTCGATCTTTTTTCGAGAACGTCTTGAACTGAACTTATTGCCCATTTTGCAATGAAGGGGAATGAAGAAATTGTCTTCATTCGAATGAATTTCACAAAATCGTGCGAAAGAATTTTCGCGCCAATGCTTTTCTATCCGATGATATTAGAAACCCATTCGCCCTATTTTTCTTTTCATACCGTTGCTCAAACTACACAATTGCCAGAGTATGCCAGTCTTGGCGGCTCGTCCGAATCGCTCCCGACCGAGCCGAATGAAGAATTTTCTCCATTCTTCATCAGTTTTTAGGTGCTCATTGTTCATTCGTAACTTTCACTGAATTTCATTGTCACGAAGAAATAAACCAATTGACGTCTTTATTGGCTTTTAGCGAATTTTCACAAAAGGAACGGGGGGAAATACAGCGATAAAATTGAGGCTATGGAAATGAAAGAGAAGTCTTCTCAAGTTGAAGTTGCTCGGCGAGCTCGATCCATTTCCGATTCCACCTGCAGAGAAAGAATCTGACCCGTCGACTGACCCATCCGACACTACCGTACTCCCTTCAAAGTTATCTCAACCTGAAACTACAGTAACCTCGGTAGTATTGTGGGTCCGTTCGAGGAGTCGAATAATGTCATCGTAGTCCGGGGCTTCCGGAAACTGCCGGGCCATGCAGTGATCGTAGATTCTCTGAAATTCTCCCCCGATCCAGATTACGGTAGGTCTGGGCAGCACCTTGAAGTCACGCGGGCAGTACAGGGCCATTTCCTCGAAGACGGCCTGAACGGGTTCCCGAGTGGAATTCCCTGCCATGGCTACCGTATACCTTATCCTTGGCAACGACGATTTCTTCAGGATCCGTCAACATTCTCCACGGAAGTTCGCCCTCGGCCAGTTCGATCAGAGTGTAGTAGAGGGAAATGACGTCATCGGATGGGCCCTGGAGAGGAGGAGTGGAGGGAGGAGAGGGGAGAAGAGTGGGGGTAGGGAGGAAGGAAAGAATTGATGGAGAGCAGGTGGAGAGAAGAGAAGATGAAGAAGGTAAAAGGGGAAGAAGGGAGAGTGGAGGGGAGGGGGATGGGGAGGAAGGCAAACTAGACGGACAAAGGAAGAGGGAAGGGAGAGGAGAAGCAGATAGGGAAGAGAAGGGAAAAGAATGAGGAAGGAGTCGAGTCTGTCGAGAGGATGGAGAAGAAATTCTCCCCAACCTGCTCCGTTCTGTCGTGAACTCGCAGTGAAACGTAGCGCATTGTTCCACGGAAAGCGGCGTATTCCCTCGCCCTTCGAATATTTCCATCGCCTGAATTCAAACGGTTACGGTATTCCCCTGATCGTCAGGGAATAGCTACCGTACCCCCGCGGAACTGGCGAGTCATTCCAAAGTCGATGAGGATCACCGTATAGGCGCGATCGCCGAGTCCCACGCACATATTCGAAGGTTTGATATCCCTGAATAAGGGGAAAGTGTCAGTCTCGACACAATTGTGTAAGTGTCGACACAATTGTGTCAGTCTCGACACAATTGTGTCAGTCTCGACACAAAAGTGTCAACCTGTGGAGGTGTCCAATATTGTGCAGTTCCTGCAGCCCCGACAGAATGTGAATTCCGACGCGGGAAACCATGGAAATGGGAAGGCGACGATTCTTTTGGCGCTTCCTGAAACGAATTCGCCTGATTCAGGGAAACGACACAATTGTGTTAATCGGGGGAGACACAAAAGTGTCACCTGATCTCCGTGAGATTTCGGCCGAGAAGTTCCATAACGATGTAATTGTAGTTGTCGATGCTTCCGCAGGCGTAGAGGAGGGGAGTGTAGTGGCATCGATTGAGGGCTGCCAGTACCTGGATGGGGTTACGGTAGGGGGATCTCCAAAGGGTTACGGTATCCGGGGATACTGTACCTTCTGCTCGAGGACCATCCGTGGAGATTCGATGCAGAGTGGCTCCACCTTCACTCCCACGGCCTTTCCCGTCGTGTCGTCGGTGGCACGGAAAATTTGGCCGAATCCTCCGCCGCCAATCAGCGAATCCTGAAGGGAAGAGACACTTTTGTGTCCAGGACGACAGAATTGTGTACCAGGCGGAATCTTCGATTGAGCAAAGTTCCCTTCTCCAAGTACTGAGGGGCGCCCTTGCCACGAATCTTCGGAAGGGGCGGAAGGTCCTGGCGGCGGGGCTCCGCTGAGAGGGAAAGGGATGAGGGGGGAGGAGGGGAGGGAATGGGGGAGAAGAAAGGAAGAGGAACGAAGAAGGAAGATGACAATGGTGAGGACAGTTCAAGAATCGTAAGAGAAGGAGGAGGGTAGAGGAGGAAAGGAGGGTGGGAGTGGGGAGGAGAAGGAGGAGGGGGAAGGAAGAGGAGTGGAGGAGGGGAGAGAGATGAGAGGAGAGGAGGGGGAGAAGGAATAGATGAGGAGAAGAGGGGAGGATTTGGGGTGGGAGATGGGGATGGAGTAGGGGGAGAAGCAAGAGAAAGGAAAGGAGATACCACTGTGGAGAGAAGGCCAGCCGACGTTCATGAGGGAGGAGAGACGATGAGAATGATGAAAGTTGGCAACAAATCGAGACACGACAATTTTATGGCGTGGAGTTTATGCCACGACATAAACGCCGATGTTTTGCATGCGATATTTGCAAAGGAAAAGTGTGTGAAAGGAATTTTAAAGAATTTTGAGAATTTTTTTCGTGCCAAAGTATTTATGAGGGCTCTTGCTTTATCTTTGACATACGAGGCGAGGCGGATCATCGAAATAAAATAAATCATTTTAAATCCTCCGAAATATTCATTCAGCCTTATTCTTGCGGCATTTCCACGCAACAATCGACGGAATTCCGATGAGGATCAACCCAATGGAAACCGCTACGAGATAATTAATCTGAAAGAAACTTAACATTTTTAATGTTTTGGCGATCTGCCAAATACTCTTGGCAATCTGCCAAAATACCCCACCTCAAACTGCGCAGTATCCACCGTCTCCGAGGCCTCTCCAGCATCTTCGGAAGTGGCATCTTCCTCCTCAACAGTTTCCCCGCAATACCGCGTAAATTCCGCGTTGTTGAATTCGGTCTGAAAAGAAAGTAAATTGTTGGCACTTTGCCAATGATTGTTTTGGCGAGGTGCCAAAATTACATCGCAGTTGTCCCAGTCGCAGGTGATGCTCATGGAGTCGTCGTCGATGGCGGAGCAGTTGGCGGCTCCGGTTCCGGGCTTCTTCCGAGCATAGATGTCAGCCACGGCGCGTTACGATAAGGTTACGATACTCACCTCCATCCGTCGCATTGCGCCCGATCCCAAAGGTACAGGCAATCTTGCCGTTGGCCCGCTCCTCGGCCCGCGACAACGACTCGATGCGACCGCCACAATGAAGCTCTTCCACTGACAAGGAAATCGGTGATTATCGATTTATCGATTAATTACTATTTTATTGATTAAATAAAGACCATACCGAGCTGGTCCTCTGCCCCCGAAGAAGCCACCAGAACGAGGAGGAATAACAGGACACTCGAAGACATCGCCGCAGTCGGTGGAAAGAAAAAGGAGAGAATGTCTCGTTATTTGAGTGTCTCGAAATCTGCCCCTCAGATTTGCAATCGTGAAGTCGTCAATGTTAGACCCTAATGGAGAAAAGATTTGCATAGGTGTTTCCAGCGCCTCTAAATATATTTTCCGCCCAGACTTGAGATGCTTCCGTGAATTTCAAGCTTTTCTAAAAGTAGCGCTTGAAATCAGGCTAATATCCGTGTCTAAATGGACTCATGATCAGGTTCGGGGGAAATGGAAGGAGTTTTTGAGGTGGAACCTTCCACCCGGTCTTTGAGTCATCCGCCTTCTTATGCAAACTTAATGAACGACAAAAGCGGCACGTGAGATAAATTTATCGATACATTGAAGTGCTCAATTTCCGTCAGCAAAGGAGAAATCCACCATGTGGATATCGAGGTCGCCGTAGATTTCGATGCGATCGACATCTGAACATAACATTTCATCAGATCAGCTTGTGAGAAGCTGTTCGAGCACTTTTTAACTTTTTAAAATTGATCCTCAAAGAACTTTTCCTTGTGCAATATTGAGAAATGTAACTACTCAAATTTGCAAGCACAATGAAAATCGACCTACACGAAAACCCCTACGCATGCATGTTGCTTTCAATGTCATGTTTTTTCTAGAAAAAATATTTCCTCATCCCCAAGATATTATATTTTCGGCTCACATAAAGACGCTATTACTAAGAATTGGGTGGGAATGGCTCACCATCCATATCGCAGCGATTTTTGTACTGATAGATCGAGACTTCATTGATAATGATCTGAGTTATTATATAAGAGTCTAAACATACATCAGCTAAATAATTACCTCCGTTGTATCTTCTCGGCGAACAATTAGCATGGCGAACCGCTCGTTTTCAGTGAATGGATATTTCGAGTACGCTGGATTCATTCCGGATAAAGTGTATCATTGGTAGTGTTCTTACCTTCCTGAGCACTCCATTTGTTGATGTACGAATTAAAGACGATCTGATTTTCCTAAAAGTGCTAAATATCTTTTTGGGTTTATCAAAAATATATGCCTTGAATCGTGGATTGATGTGAAGGGCGATAAATGAAGGTTGTTTGATTGCAAGACCGCCCAATTTCCAAAGATAATCGAGGCCATCAGTGATTGAAGGTGTAAAGAGTCGAAAATTAGACGGTTTTAATTCATATTTACTCCACAAATTGATGACGAAGTTGTTTTTCCAAGCAGTCGGCGTTGCCTGAAGCGTCATAGAGTCATAGCGAGAACAGGTATTTGTGCCTCTATGCGAATCGTGTCTCCTAGCTTCAGTCCCGTGAATGGAACCACGACGCTTCTCGGCTTAAAAAAATGCTATTTTCAGATGTAGGAACATTAACGGCGCTCTGTAATGTATTTGCCCCATTTACCGATTGGAACAGCTTCGACGTAAATTTGCCCACTTGGCCTCCGTTAATAGTAGGCAGGTAGACAGCACTCCTTCAAAGGGTCCCGTTCATGGCACAAGAAAATTGCTCACTGTTCGTCATACGACTCGTTGCACGGCATCACTGACAAGGCCGTGACGGACGAACCGATGAACTTCGTCTTATCGACGTCGGAAAATTGGGAAGGGAAGGAGGAGAGGGCACCATTCATGAAAAACTGCAAACAAAACTCATTTTAACTGCGCCTTAATAAGGCGAACTCCGAATCTTTTCCACGTTCGAACGAAAGATACTGTCGTTTTTTCGTAGATTGGAAGGCGGTACTCCTCCCTTTTGCACCATCTGCAATGATGCATCTGGTCTCACATCAATTTCTGTTAGCTCACCCAAGTCCTTTCGCCCAGGAATATGGTCCAACCAATAGGCAATAGTTCTGGGTTCCAGTGTTGAACAAGTCGTCATTTGATTTCGAGCTGTGATTGCCCAACTCCATTTGGAGAGACATGCGTTCCAGCTATAATTTGGAGTGCAAACGATTCGGAAGTAATGTGCATTACTTGTTCCACTCGCGATGAATTGCCCATCCCTAGCAGCCATATCTTATGCTTTGGTCTAAAATTACGTCCTCGAAGTAAATATCAAGGACCACAAAATTGCGCTGAATCCTTGCTTGAATATTAACTGCGTTAAATACGGATCACCGATGTATCCAACGATCACTTTTTTCGCAATCGAAACTACTAGATTGTAGTAGTTACCCGCAACAGGATCCGGACGCGTCAAGGCACGAGCCTTTCGGGCAGCCGTCAGCTTCAGTGCTATTTAGCTCGCTCTTCGCATCGGATCCGACGTCCCGCAAAATAGTCATTAATTATAATTATCATGTAAGGAAGAGATGCGGTCCGTCTTTGGAGTTTGCTGTCAAACATACTGTTGCTGCTCCAGCGCTCTTGCCGTATCCGGTACAAGTCGCTCTGCCATCCGAGCAGCTTCCGTTGCTGTAGCCGTAGTCGAGGCAGCATGTCTATAAGGAGATTTCTTAGGATTCTCTTCAAAATACGAAGCTTCGTTTTGTCTGGCTTCGGAGCTAATTAGACTAGCTTTGGCACAAGAAAGCGGTCTTCTACGATAGCTTTCCGCAAAATTTCGTCTTTTGACGAGTTCGCCAAACTTTTTAAAAAAAGGAGTAGGAGCAACATTTCAGGTTACGGTCACCATGGAAATTAGACCAGAGTCCGGCCAAAGTGCAAGTGCACTTTGGCCTGAGTCTGGAAAATAGGTCACTTTTTCCACAATTGCCCCAGCTGTTTTACGGACGCGGAATGTTGCTGCTACTCCTTTAATTATTTCGATGTAGACTAACCGCAATGGGCCAGCCGTGTTTGCAGCTGGCGGAACAGGCGATGTCAGCGATGCTGTAGGAGGCGTCCCTGCGGAGAGCCGAAGTCTCGTTGAGGAGCACGACTTCAGCGTGCAGATAGTTCAGCTTCCATCGGACATCTCCGCACACCGCAACGGCCTGTCAAAGGGAGAGATTGATGCTGAAGCAGTTATGAACATACAATTGGGTGGCCATTCGCAGATATGGGACCC
>JACMIG010004335.1:0-10445 GCA_014805385.1 Levipalatum texanum
CAAAACAAATTTCGGTTACTAAGTTTTGCCCATCCAGGGTATTCGAGCGCACCATTCCGTTTTTGGAAGTCAGCTCGCGGGTCCAGATTTATCCCTTGTAAGTCGACCTCGGGAAGACGATTCCGCATATTCCCGAGGTCCGTAAATTCCGGAAAATGGTACTTTCCGGAACTGCATTTTTACGGAATCGGCCAAATCGGCCCAAATTTGGTGTCAATCGACTCGGCACGATGTGGCAAGAATAATAAAAACACTTTTAACGTGTTTTGACACGTTTTGACAAGTTTTGACGTGTCCGAACATGTTTTTAGTGTCCGGACAAAAAGTGCTCAAAACGTTCCCAAATTTCACAGAAACATGTCAAAACATGTTTTTGACGCCTAAAACGTGTCAAACACGTCAGAACACATTTTTCCTACCCAACCAAAAATGCTCAAATCGCTCCCAACCTTCACAGGAACTTGTAAAAACATGTTTTTGGGCGCTAAAACGTGTCAAAACACATCAGAACACGTTTTTCCTACCCAAACTAAAAATGCTCGAATCAGTCCCAAAATTGTGGGCGCGAAGCGCCCATCCCCCGTCTACTATATTGCGCGTATACTGAGTGCGCGCGAGCCGCCAGGGGGGTGGGGGGGGGCAAAGCCCGCCCCAGCTAGCACGAGCGTATCTCGTGCTAGTTTCGAATAAACCTAGCAGAGAATCTCGTCTACTGCAGCTTCCATAGTTTGCGTGTGGAACAACAACCTGTAGAGCATCTCCACAGAATATGAATCGATTCCAGTCTAGGAACGGCCGTATCGGCATTAATAGTGTTCTGAAGTGCATTGGACACTCATCCCTCGAGTGTAGGAGAGAGCTATGCAGGGAGACTCTTCTGCTGTGGACTATGGGGAGCAGAGCACAGGGGCATCTGTGACTCGGGTCGATTCTTCTACAGCTGAGTGCGACAATCGCATCAAATGACCAACACATTCAGTCATGGTGATTCGTGATTTATTATATGCACTCTTTTCATGATTAGTAGTAAAGGTAAAGGTATTTACAAATGGTCTAGGACCAAAATTCGTGAGGGTTTAGCCTGAACGGCTAGGGTTAATAGTAAGTGTCTATAAATTGCTAAAATTGCTCTATTCCAATCCGAACTTGGGTTGTTTCCATTCGAACTTGCGTCCACTCGCTGCATTCTCCCGATGGTACTCGAGGATGTCCTCGAAGATGCCGCGGACCTCAAGGAGAGGAGGTCAGGAATGTTTGGATCGGTTAGAGTCCAGTCTCAAACTTGGTGTTTCTTCAAACCGTAATACCCAAACGACGACTTTGCCTACATCATTCCTGCGTCTGCAGCCTATTTCACGGATGTGAATGATACTGCCGATTATTCAATACCTTGTCTAGGACGATGCCCTGGCATGCGGTTTTCTGTTCCTCCGTCATTTGGGAGCTCATCATGATGCCCTTGAACATGGGCATGAGCATGGGGGCGAGGAAGAATCCCAAGTGCGGCATCAGCAGTTGGGCGCAGTCGAGGAGCTGAAATATCGCATCATCTCCATCGTATCATGTTGTTTACACAAGCATTTCTGCATAAATATGCTATTGTCAAGCGCCCAAGCAATTCTAACTTATCGATCGGGAGGCAAAACGTCAGCTTCCTGTATCTCCGGATCAACAAGACCTACGAAGCTGAAATTTTGCAGGCTTCGGTTGGAATCCAGGTCCAACTAGAATGCAAAATTTCAGCTTCGTAGCCCTTTTAGTTCCGGAGATACAGGAGGGGACTATGAGATAAACACAGTGTTGCGGAACGGGAAATTAGAATTGCTTGGGCTCTTGACAATATTGCGCTGCCTCCAGGGCTATCAGCACAGAAAAGTGTATCACTCCAATTGCGGCTACGCTACATGCACATTTCAGTCTCATTTGTCCCATTCGAATACGACCTGACTACACTATTTGGTACCCTTCCTAAAGTGTGTATAGTGCGAAATGTATTTCCGCAGGGCGATGTTTACTACACAAGTGCCGTACCTGTTCATAGGTATACGGCGGCTTCTCGCCGTGCAAGTTCTCGACGAGGGAGTCGTAGAGTTCCTTGAGTAGTTCATCCATGTATTCTCTCCTCTGGCTGGAGGAGAGAGCGGTGAAGGCGATGCGGAAGAGATCCTCGCACCCTGTTCCCAGGTGCGCAAGCTGCAAGGGGAACTAATCTCCTCTCCGTCTTTCCCGTACCTGCCAGTCGATGAATGCCTTCAGTCGTCCCGATTCCTTGTCCACGAGAACATTCGCTGACCACATGTCTGAACGTTGTAATGAGCTCGAGGGGAAGAAAGGGATGGCCAACCTCCAGCAACGAGTACAGGCTTGATGCCCAGTTCCTTGTATAGAGTAACGGGGAGATTGGATCCGAAATATTCGGGGAAGATTTGTTGGGTTTCCTCAACGAGCTTCGCCATAGCAGGGGAGGCATCGAACAGACGAAGGGAGTCGATCATGGCGGAGTACATCTAGAGTTCCACCCTCGATGGGCACAACAAGGTGACCATCACTTCGATTTTGAAGTTGCCCCAAAAGACAGTGAAGACATCCGTCATCTTCAGCTCTTCGAGCACGGCGTCGACGCCATTCAAGAAGGAAACCGCCTGCATCTTGCCGATCTCTCGAGCGATCTGAAGGAAGACGAGGGGAAGGAGGAGAAGAGGGCAGAGGGACCTCCTTCATCCTATCGATGGAGTGGTACTCGTAGACGTGCTGGATCGACGAATCAGAGACATACTCGAGGGCTATCTGGCCTCCTATGTGGTTCTGAAGCATTTGATCTACCCAAGTCCAGAGATGAACCGACGTCTTTCGAGAACTTATCCGTGTAGTAGCATTGAGGGGATGCGAACTTGTCGGGGAGGCCGCGTATGAAATCGTAGACAGTCGCCTCGAGGTTGTGGGCCTGAAAGAGACATTCCAGGTAGATCAAGAGGTCCCCTTACATCCCTGAGGAAGTTCTCCATCTTCGTCCACTGCTCGTCGTCCATGGTGTATTCCTGCATCTCGTCGAAGGCCGCGTTGGCCTCCATGTCCTTCATGGCCAGGCAGGAGGTCATCTGACATGGGAAAGAATAGTTCCAAACGGATCCGGCTATGTAATGCCATTTTTGTATAGGGGACGTCGAGTAGATCACGTTATGTTGTTCCCGGTGCTCGTTTTTTTGTTAGTGCCCTTGCCCCTTATCGTGTGTACCTTGAGTGCGAACTTCTCGGGAAGACTCTTCCCATCCTCGCCTCCGACCCAATCACACGATACGAGGCCGACCCGTGACAGGAATCCCTGAATGATGAGTGAAGGGAGAGCAGATAGGGACAATTATTCGAGTCTCATCTCTCTCGAGTACAACTAGCGAATCAGAGATCGTGATGGAGTAAAGATCAGATTTGCTAACGTTGTGTAGTAAATGTCGTCGTTGTGGCAACTACAGTATCCCAAAAATAACATCCACACGTCGTCGCATACTACAGAACTTTGAGTCCCATTCAAATAACTGAAAAAAATAACTAACGTTTCCCTCTCCAATATGGACGACCTTCTTGTTGGGGCCGAATCGGGCGGTGGTTCCGAGTGCCGCCTGCATGTTCTTCTCCACGTCTTCCCACTGCACGTGAGTCTTGAGAAGGCCGTCGGCAGTGTCTCGGAGGTTCACCATCTGATGGGACTGTTGAAGAAAAGGAATGAAAGGGGCGAATGGTGGGGCGATGTGGGGCGAATGGACGACGTTTCGCCCGATCTCCAGCGTATTTTGCCAGAGGGAGATTGGCGTATTCTCGTCAGTTATTTCCATGGATCATTGCATATCATTAGGAATGAAAAAATCATCACGATTGTGTGGTTTGAGAGGGGACAAAACAAAGGGACACACGTGCCGGAAGAAATGAAATGTCGATGAACGAGTGAGCTTATCAATCTGTTTTATACTCGGAGGGGAGACTGTCGTTATCAAGCAGAGGCACTTTCAGTACGGCAGGAAGGGGGGGGCACACTTTCCACCCAATAACTCGAAGACTGTGTTCAGACTACGATTGGACACAAAGGGTCATCTCCCGAGTGGGTGGGGATAGTGAAGTACGCTCATCCGAAGAATCAGTTGAGAAGCGGTGAAGAGAAAGGCCACCCGGGCGAAGGTTACGAACGGCCCGCCAGTGTCCAGGCGGCAATCGACGAGGACACCTGAACGAGTGGAACATAGATGGGAGCATGGGACAGGACTCACTGTTGAACACCTTTGCCGAAGTGCCAATAAGAGGCCACACGGAAGGATCCCGTTCAATGCAGACCCGCTTCAGAGAATCTGAAACATTGTACTGGTCTTGATGCAAGCGAGTATTATGCCAGTTCCAAAGCTCCCTTCACATCACTCCTAACCGCGAAACACTCTCTACCTGTCAGACGATGAGAGAACTCGTTTTTCAATAGAGAGTGAATAGTTCGGACGGAACGCGAATTCAGAAGGGTTTGGAACGCCATAATAGAGACTCACAGATAACGTAGGCGAGTACCAGTGCGACGACATCGGCCGTGGCCGAAAGGACATCCGCGGCAGCTCGCATTCCACCCTGTGGTCAGTTGGAAATGTTTGGGGGCGCGTGAATTTTATCAATCATTTCCCCCCGTCCCAATCACTACTCGGTCAGCTGTTATGGGGGTAGTCGAAGAGGGGAAAGGGGGCAGAGATTGGGAAGAGGGGACAACAGCGAGGGGTTATTTATTACGGAAGGCTCCAGGGCATTTCAATTCTCGTTCTATGGGAAACGTCTCTCCCTACAGGTGGTCAGTCGGAAACAACAACCACAACGGTGTAACGCGACGAAGTTGCGATTTGTGTGGAACTCGAAAGTATTGGACTAGGCGCTGCCGGGCTTGGTCTGGACGACGGGTCCACGGGACATGAGCATGTTCTTCATCTGCATCCCTCCGTCCGCAGCGTAGATCTGGCCAACGACGAACTCGGATTGGGAGCGATCGGAGAGGAACAGGATTAGCTGCAAGGAATGTCCAGCTCTGGTTGTGAGAAGCTGGAGGCTGATTAGATAAGCAAAGACCTTGGCGATGTCCTCCGGTGCTCCGACGCGTCCGAGGGGAATGAGGGAGTTGTCCGTGGCGGTGAGGGAGTCGTACATGCCGTCCGTCGTACTCCTCGGAGCACCCATCGCATTGGAGAAGAAGTTGGTCTTGATAACGCCCGGGCTGCAATAATTGCCTCATGTACACCTCATTCTCGCCTAGACTTGTAGATGTGACGAGAGCTACTGATCTTGCTGCGAACGTTCAGACACGCTGCCATCGATACCTGACTCCATTGACGCGTATTCCCTTGTTGATGAGGCTTCCCGCCATCTGGATAGTCAGGGCATCCAGAGCAGCTTTGGCAACCGAGTAGTACGGGGCACTCTGAGTTTCTCCCTATACCCTTTACTCAGATCACTCGGCCGTACCCAGTAGAGGAACGGCTTGGCGAGGCAGGAGGAGACGTTGATGACGGCGCCCTTGGTCTTCTCCAGGTGGGGAATGGCGAATTGAGTAACGACGAGGGCACTGAAGACTACCTTTGAGTGGATGGAGAGGAAGGGGGTGTGATACACTCTCGTGTTGAGCGCCATGGTCTGGTCGAAGACGTCGACGGCCTGTTCCACTCCCTGTTTGCCGCTCTCGTCAGCGATGCTCGCACCCGCGCAGTTCACCTCAACCAAGTCTTGAATATAAAAATACGCAGAAAAACATGTTCAAAGAAAACTTCAGTTTTCTGGATACACGGGAACTGAAATTACATACCAGTACATCCAGTGCCCCGAAGTGTTCGGCAGTGCAGTTGACGAGAGTCGCTGCGAATGAGTCATCCAGGACATCCCCGATTATCTGAAGGGGATAAAAGATTGTTCACAAATTTCATAACTGACAATATGAATATCGTCCTCCTTTGCTCCTCCTTTGATGCATCGATTCTTTGTGGCATTGAGTGCCTTTTCATTCCTTCCCGTGATGGTGACTTTTGCTCCCTTCTTAGCAAACCTCACCGCCGTCTCCTGCCCGATGCCACTCGACGAGCCTGGAGTTAAAAGGACTTCAGGATAGTCAGAATATGTCCTCACCGGTAACAATGACGACTTTCCCCGTGAAGAAGCCGACCATCTTCGAAGAGCAGGGGCAATCCGAATGGCTTCGAAATGTGAAGGCAGTAAATAGAGGTTTTGTGTAGTGTGTGACAGGTGGCATGGAAACGGGGACGGAGATAGAAAACCCCCATTCACTCATGAGGAAAGGCTAACTACAGAAGAGCCAGAGCACGCAGAAAGTCCAGTGAGACTATTCGTGGCCAGCGACCAGTTCTCATCACATGCAATACAAATGCCGTGCTAAAGTAAACTGCAATCTTGTAAGTGAACAACGTCGCAAATATCCTGCCACTGTCCTTCTCACGAAAAGCCGTGCGACCATCTTGCAGAGGCATTAGCACTAGAAAGATTGGCAATGACGGTATCATAACAATCGTAGTGGACCATTTACTTTCTGTGGTTATGTTATTTCCGCTTATGTCACCCATGACTATTGTTTTTAGATTTCCGAAGGAACGCATATTGTATCGCTGGTCGATAAATACCTGACGACAAAAAATATGCGTCGAATAATACAGGATACGTGTGCTTACTGGACAGGATTTATTCGTATCTGACCAATCCCTTCGATAAATTCACTTCTCCTTACTTCCTCGTTTTGACTCTCGACATGTTCCATCCCCCCGGGATCTACCGGAATGCATCAGCATCTACATCTACCGGTAGACGCCAGTACATACCGGCAGATCCCGCGGTAGATGGAAGGTGCAGAGATGACAATGAGGAAGGATTATTGCCTAACATTTTTTCCTCAATCGTCTAGTGATATTCAGCATAATTAAAATTCATTATTATTATGAGTTAACGAGTCCATGAGTGATGACAATTCCGCTCACTGTTCCTCAATCACGAAATGAAAATGGCCATGTAGTCCTTCGATTCAATTATTCTTTATTATCATCGATCTCAAAGTGCGTTTGGAGGCCAATGCAGGCAGTGATCCCATCAACGACAGCGAGAAAACAATTTTTGATCACTGTTTTCCACGCCATGTCACTAACGAGCTTATTGACACTTTCGTTGCAAATTAAATTTAGCTTTTTTAAAACTCTCCTTGCTCATGGTATTGTGTTGCAGTGCCGTACGATGCACCGTAACTATCTCGTCCACCTCAACTCGACCACCATCGCATTCGCTCCAACTACTTTTGCGTTGTTCATTGTCTTCGAGGTCTTTCTGTCCTCGTCCCCTTGGAAGAGAGTCCTTTCAAGGTGCTCTTCATTCTGTTCTTGATGGTCGTCGTCTGCCCATTGGGAGTGGCAGTGATCTGGAGGACGAGTCAGTCTTCGATTCATCTCGAGTTCTTATCTGCTTTCCCAGAAGTGATCCACCTCAACTGCCGTATCATCATCTCCGCCCTTCTTCTCTATATGGAGACCGCCTGTGCAGCTCGATTCGCCCTTCTCTACTACCAAATCTTCGATGTCCCTGTTCTCGGTTACGTCGTTACTAGACACGTATCCTTAAAGTCCCTGTTCAGATGACGACGTCTTTCTGTTCGTGGTCAATGTGGTACGGGAGGCATTCTTCGGCTACATCTGCACCTTGTATGAAGCGTGCTCGAGAGGAGAGGCGAGAGGGTCCTTTGTAGTGTGGGGGCCATCGGAATCGATCGAATGGTGGCGACGTACTTCTGGAGGTGGTACGAGGCAGCGCAGCCCCGCACACTCATCGTCTCGCTGCTCCTCCTCGTTCTCCTCTTCGTCCCCTCCTTCATCCACGCCTTCTCCTGGATCCGCGGTAGCCAGGACAAATTGCTCTGAACTGAAGTCATTGCAGGCTACCACAGTATTTACGTCAAGATGTCGTATTTCGCCGTCATGGACATATTTAGCGTTACGGTATTCCCACCCGCGTGCCTGCAGATTCTATTTCTGTATTCCTGTTCAGATGATCGTTTTGGCGGCGGTGGTAAACAATTACGCTGTCAAACGAATAAACCGATATGGATGTGTGACTCTCGACTATTCACTCGCAGAGATGTTCCAACTGAAGGAGAACGCCCAGATGATACGGGTTCAACTTGTAACTGGATGACGAAGAAAAGACAATTTCAGCTCATGCAAGACTTATTCTTCCCTGGCGCTGCCTTCGAAGGAGTTCTAATCTGCTTCTATTCCGTGTATGGATTCCTCCCTTCAGAGTACAACACCATCCGCTTCGTCTCCATTGCGTCCTTCGATTTATGCGTTTCGATGTGAGCCGGAAGTGGATTGTGGAGTAATAGACGCTTTTCCAAGGTTTTCTGCCCTGGTGGTTGTTCTCGCTGTGCTTCGTCATCCGCTGTTCCTTCGAGAATTGATCAACATGCCCATTTTGAAGCCTTTCCGTCCTCTTTTCTGTGTGAAGGTAACATTGTCATACAGTTTTCATTTTCAAACTCCTCTGCAGCTCGATCATGTCAAACCCGCAGAGGTCGAGTTGTCATTCGCTACCGAACACCACTTTGCACATTTGGCAAACGACTGGCGCGTCATTCCAAAATCAACGTCTAATGAGTAGCGGTATCCTGACGAAGATCAACGCTATTGTCGAAGAAGGCAGAAACATGTACATGTAGAACTGAGAAGCAATGCCATAGAATAAAATGTTGCACTTCTTTATCATTTGTATCCCTCTTACTTGTTGCAGTTGCGATTGTAGGCAGAGCAGGGCGGGCGTACGAGTAGTCAGGGACTCGAAGTTGTGGGAAGAGTAGTAGAAGGTGGCGTGGTGCCTGCTGGCTGGCCTGAAATTGAGTTCAGGGTTTGATTTCCTGGAGAAGTCTGTACAGTCCGGGGCGAGATGGTAGCAAATGGCGCGTGCGGGGGTTTCTACACACCCCATTATCTGCAATTGGTTACTTCTCTGCTGAAATTGACGTGCTCTAACGTCAAAGATCGCTGTGGGACCGTGGAAGTGGTAGCATTGATCTGGTTTGCACGGCTTCAAAACGGCAGGATCTAGAACTAAGTTTGTATATGCCATGACAGTCGACTACAGGAGAGGGGGAAGGATGCATCCGTTCCGTCTTGATGGTAGTATTCACCGCTAGTTACATTACAAACCAGTCCAACCCAATAATGGCCCTGGGAGTAGCTGAGCACGGGAACGGTGTCTAGGTCATTGGCTTCCTGCAAGGCGACCTTTCAACAGGTCCTCCCCCCAATCACCTTCTGGGAGTGAATGCTGACGAGGTAGGTTCCATCCGCGGCGCAAAGACCATGTGCCGCATCGAACATGACATCTGCGCGACTGGCTTCTTTGAAGCATTTCCCAGGTATTTGATCCCCATAGCACGTGTATCCTTGCCGGCACACGCCTGAATGTACTATTACAATCGAACGAGCACGAAAAGATACTTACCAAGCGAGAAGAGACAGCACAGAGTTTTTGACCAATGACCTTTTGCAAGATTGAATCTCTTTGAAGACGTCCCCAACAAATGCTTCGCAAATCAAATGGCACATCGAAGACAGGGTCTAAGTAAAGCTTCATGCTAAACTAATAGAAAATTCTAGAAGGCCAGTACCCATGCTAAGCGTTGGTCTAAGCTAAGCCTCATGATAACACGGACTCTGTGAGCCGCTCGAGCTCGGTCTGGGCACCCCTGGTACAGTTCAAATAACTTAATCGCCGGGACTATTCCATGAGTGGGTTTTGTAGATCTGATGGTAAGAAAAAATACAGATGCATTTTTAGTGGCTAGGCCTGATTTAGAAAATATTATGATTGAAAATACTTTTAAAGGGTCCCTGCCACGATGGTCTGGAGTGACCAATCTGTGCATGAGAATGTGTTCGGACCGATTGTGGATGACGCAAAAACATAACGAAAAGTTCAGAAAACAAATTCTGAAGCTTTAAATCGAACTTGAAAATCGGCCGTCCGTTAAATAGTCGTACACTTTTGTGCTACGGTCGCAGGCGAACGAGTACATAATTGTGTCATTTCCCTGAAATTCAGGAATCGTGCAAAATTCAAACGATATTTTCAAAACAGTCTTCGTGGCAGGGACCCTTTAATTCGGTCCGAATATTCAAAATTATGCTGTAAATTCCCCACCAAACCTACAAGGCTGATATTTGGCCTGTATTTTAATCATTACACGGTCTTTGCATAAAAATTTATTGTGACGTCAAATAGCGCATAGACCGAGAGAAAATAATGACCATATCAATTGTCATATGCACAAATCGGCATATTTCGCACTGCCCTGGCCTGGGGACCATATATACTGCTCGGTTTTATTGGCTCAAAAAATTCTGCGTTAAAAACTGGTCCTAGCGCGCCCCCAAGGCAGAGAA
>JACMIG010004336.1:0-10445 GCA_014805385.1 Levipalatum texanum
TCACTTGCTTATTATTGATTCTTTGCTTTTCTCGCACACGCTTTTATCTTGCTTGCTCATTTCACATTCATTTTCGTTGCTTTCGCTTTATATTTCTGCCGTTCAAAGTGGTGAAAAATGCGGAATTTTGTGTCACCATAACCTTGAGAGTCGGCGAAAGCTCCTGTGGCCTAGGCAGGAACTTTCGTTCGATTCCTTGGGAGAGGTCGCTCAGAACACTCCCATCTTACCCTGCTGAGACTGCAGAGGGGAGTTGACATCGCTTGACAGCTCTCCCCGGGTGCTCTGTCCCGTGGGGCGCCCCACGGGACTGATTGAAGGGCACCCGGCCTTCCCGAAATCCGTCCAGCACCTCGACGAAGGTGGGAAGGCGGCAACGGGCTGGTGAATGCGGATTGCATGTTAACCGCAATATTCACCAGCACGGCTAACGCTGGCGGTAAAAATGACATAGTTTTGCTCCATTTCACCTTCAGAAAAAGCGAACGACCGTCTTCAAAACGGTCGAATTGTGCGACCCTCAGAAAACGGTTTTGTCGGTGCCGTCTCTCGCCGCGACCGAGCCACCAGCCCGGATCCTGTTTCACCAGTTTGAAGCTGACGAAGTTTCCGTAAAATTCAGAACAAAGAATCCGATTCAGTCTACCTCCTTTCGGTGCAATGAGTACGGTAGCCGATACGGTAGCCGATTCGTCGATGTCGAGCGTGTTCATGGGTCTCAATTCTAGCAAGTAGTGAGCTGTACATTTTTGATTATCATTGACGATTGCCCGTCCAAGCAACCTACAATCATACAAAAGGAATAGTTTGTTGCTGACCGAGGCGTAGGATCTGTTTCAAAACGGACGATTTTTTATACCTTTTGAACGTAGGACAGTTTCGGTGTAGTCTCCCGCCGCGATCGAGCCTCCAATTCGGATCACGTTTCTCCATCATGAAGCCTCACTACTTTCCGGGAAATTCGCACGAGATCGACGCTCCAACTGTTTTGTTCACAGCGCTAGGAACCACCAAAAGTGCCCCGCATACCGTCAAAATTTTCGAATAATGTGCTGTGGATTCATTCTCCGGCTTTGAGCTTCCTAGCTCCCTTGATGTAATGGAGAGAAAATTATGTAAAATGTATAGCAACCGCCTGCGATACAATTAAAAGTTTTGGTGTAGATGCAAATGTATCTACAGATTCCGTGATTTAGCAATATTTTGGTGTGCTTCAAAATCGCGATTTGGTGCATGCCATTTTCAGGGTCTTGCAATCACGCATGGTCAAGCGTCCGGTGGTGTGTTTCAGTTTTCGATCGTGCTTCAGTTTGCGATCGTAATCAAAATTGACTGCGTATAAGAGAGAGTACAGAAAAAGAGGTGAAAAAGAGAGAAAGAGTGGCGAAATAGTTTTGCCTAATGCAGTAGACGCCAGACGGCTAGGTGAGTATCGGCGCCAAGCCAAGAAAAATTAGTGCGCGAATTTAAAAATTTCGAGAACGACAGAATCTCGCCCACACTCAAATTACCGTATGCTGTTTCACACCACCGGAATCGCTCTTCCTGCTTGACCATGCGTGTGCAATTGTTTTTCATTCTATATTTTGCTATGTAAATTAATAATGCTCCACTGGGCGCTCAATGCCGCCGAAACCGGTATTTTAGAACGTGTTTGAAATCCCGACGCCAGTCTCTAGCCCGGGTCAGGACCAGTAGTAGGCCCGGGCCCGGGGGGTGCATTTGGCTAATGGCCTTTCTTTGCAATGTTTTTTTAATTAGCTCATAGAGAGGTATATTCTTCTTGAGAATCGAAATCAAGCATGTTCATCCTACGATTGTGCTAAAAATCAAGTTTACGGATGTGGGTGATTCCGCTGCCGGGAAATAGGAATTTTGTGACGTGTGCAGCCGAGTCCACTTTTTTTGTAAAGTCTTCATAAAGATTTAATGCTGTTGATGTAATGCTGAAGATTTCAGATCTTGGCACCATACGTGCAGCTGACAGCAGTATGAAGGCTTGTAGAAGATTAGTCACGAGTTCCCGGTCCGTCCTGCAAAGTGAGGCCACATTTTTTCCCTTACCGAATCTGCTTGTTTCAGCTTCGCACTTGAGGCCCGTAGTTTCCCCAGCCATTTCCATCTTACCAGTTCGCGTTGCACTGACCAGTACTTTATTTCCAACAACATCGACCAGATCGTTCTCGGCTGCTTCATCATCACAGCAGGGTTTTATTTTATTAGTTGAGGTTGCATAATGATAATTCCAGCTATTCCACAAGTCTCAAACCTGCCTACTAAGGAAACTCTTCTTCGAGTTGATTGGATGCTCGAGAACATTCTACCAGGTTTGATGAAGTCGCGGCTGAAGCCCTTCTTCGACATTGTTGCTGATGATGTCAACATGGAAGACAAGCTCAACAACTACAAGGTATGTTTCGCCAGCAGGGTAATGCCTTTTATTTTCAATTTTCCAGTTGAATTTTGAATCAATACCAAATATGTACTCAATCCCAAACAAATTTGAATTCATTGGCATTAGTTATCAATAAACGAAAATTTATCGCTTTTCAGGTGTCGTCCAAATCCTCCCTCTACAGTCACATTGCCAAGATCCGCCTATACTTCCGCTACAAGTCACCGTACAACAAGGTTGAGGTATGCACAATTGCGCTACTCTTTGAGGATTTTATTCCGTCTTTTAATTTTTATATTCGTCATTCTAGTATGTGGGCTCGTGCGTCTACGAGGGCGAAGACGTCGTTGTTCTGCTGTGGCGACTTTCGTATTTGGAAAGCAACTTCTGGAGCTACCTCCCCAGCTTCATGACGAAGAAGGAGGTGGGGCATTTGACAATAAAAACAAAAAATTACATGAACTGAATTTCTAGCCGAAAATCAACGTCATCGAAGGATCCCTAGACATACACGTTACCAAGGAAGGACAAGTGTACAAGATCGTCAACCGAAAGGTAGAATTTAATTTGAAAAATATCATTGACATGAAAGCATTGTTCAAATTGTGAAAACTTTCAGGTGACAGCATCGGACCTCGAGGGAGCCAAGGTGATGGCAGTGCTGAAGAAGGAAACGAACGAGAGCCTGCTGGCAGAAGAAGAGAAACAGTGGAGGAAGGATCTACGGGAACAATTCGAAGCCGAGAGGGCGGGAAGAGTTTGACAATTCCCACCCGATATAGTTAGGACTCCAGTAGTCGGTCATCTTCATAATTTGATCATCCGCCCTGCTCAGGTGTGAAATGCATGCTCAATAGGTGAAATTCATGTTGAAACATTTAGCCGACAATCAACAACTATTAGCAAATCCGAAGAGCGTTACAGAGTGGATAAAGAGCTATGAAGTTTTCTCGCTAATTGTTGTCTTCCAGGTTCGAAACCTGTCGAAATATTTATTCGTGTGAAAATTATTCCTGCCTTACGAATTAAATGGAGAATTACTTAATGTGAAAAAGAGCGATACAGATTATGTGGTGTAGCTCATGTTCGAGCTTAGCTTCGCGGGCGGTGTCCTCGCCCCTTCTCCTGCCTCTTCTACGAATATTTGCTCCTCGAGGTTACCTTTTATTGAATATTTTGTTTATCGATTTCCAGAACGCTTATATTTTTATTTTTTATCTTTAGCTTTGTAGCTTCGCAGTCGAGATGTTTTTCCGTGGACATCGATAGAAGAGACGACAAGCCCGAGGCCTACCACCTCGATCACGTCAAGACTAGAATCTCCGAAACGGTAATAATTTTTTTTCGGTCTAACATCGAGCACTTCAGCTTCACTAAAAGTACATTTTTAACAGCTGTTTGTACTCTACCCCTTTAGATTCCTATGATGTTCCGGCAACGCCTCGACTATACATTCTATAGGAAGGACGTCGTCCTCGAGAACCAGATCATCAACGTTAAACGAGTGTCAGTACCTACTCCCCCATATTTCCTCCGATGTTTCTTTTTAGCTATCGTTATTCTGATTTGCTTTGCAGTGGACGTGACGCTCTTATGAAGCATCTGGGATTCATTGCCTTCACTGGATGCTTTTTTCTACCGCACATCCATTCTGAAGTAAACGATTAATATTTTAGAAAAAATTAAAATCTTAAAATATTTTAAAATAAGAGTTTTCCAGTGCATTAGTGCCCTGCCGGTTCTCGAGGACGGAACGGTGCGCGTTCGGTGGCGTATCCATTACGTGTCTTTCTATCGTCTTATCGTTGACCCGAAACTCTTCCGGTTCGACTACCGCATGAAGAATGTGGGTCACTTCCAGATCATGAAGGGGGGACTTCATTGATAGTTCCAGAGCACTCCCAACGGCATAAAAATCCTAAACTCACACCGAAGGACATAAAGCTATTTTATCTCGGCGGATTCACGCAATTTTTCAATTTTTCTGTCTGAAATTCTAAACCCGCGTGCAAGTGATGGAAATTGGCGACTTTTAAGTTTAAAAAAAACGTTTTAACGTATTCTGTTCAGCTCTCGTGGTACGACGGTGTCTCCGTGCTATCAGTCGACGGTAACGGAGAAGTGCACCATGTTACGATACAAAAGGTAAGTAAGCACGTTGCTTATTCTTTTTTTATTCTTCTTAAAATGAACTAGAGTTAATTTCAGACCCAGCGTGATGAGGAGAGTGTTCTTGTGAACAGGACGAAGAAAATTGCAGCCAATCTTGGAGTGCTGCCCGGTGCAAATACTAATTTTCAGAAGGTATTGATTTTTTTCTTTTCCACGTTGTTATTACGTAATTTCAGTTACCCGTTCGAAGTGAAAACGAAGAACGAAAAAGCTGCGACTAGTACACTTTTGCTCTCTGTGAGAGTATGAGGTAGGAACGGGCTTTAGAAGATTTGGTCAGTCATACCGACGATGATTCACAGCCCCATTCGTATTTGTTAGGCTTTTGCACTTATTGCTAGAGTCTAGATGTTTCTATGTCTGTAATAAATGCTCGAAATTGGATTGTTTGTTGTTAGCGAAGTACATACATAGTTTCCTGCCATAGTGTAGCCTTCATTATGAAATTCCATAGTTCCTCAAAATATTTGTCCGCCGTTGTTATTAATGCGAGTGCCTTGAAAGCGAAGCTATCCGAGTGTACTGCCAGTGCTAAATAGACGCGATAGATTCGTTGTTACCTTTTTTTAATTACGATGCAAACTCTTGGATTGACAGTAAAGGCATTTCCACTACAGCAACTATTATATATCGACGTGGTTCGCGACCACTGCTTATCTGAATTTCTCTATGCTAGAATTTTCAGCATATATCTTCTAAAGAATTCCTTGGCGCCGACGTCGGTTCTAAAATGGATGGTGAATTGCAGTGAAGATGCTGTCTCGCCAGTGCGTCCGCGGAGCTCATTCCGTCGCGCGCCATGCTGCGCCCCTGGCCAAGGTCTAATTTCTGCTTGCAATTTATCGATCTTAATTTGCCGCGTTGGGCTCTTGTCTATGACATTGGGCTATGAAAATATTCGCCCAAAAAGAATCTTATATTTGTCCGTGATACACTAGGGTTATATAACTTTTTTAAAAATTAGTGTGATTAATTTTCAAATCGTTTTCCAGGTCCCCGAGCAGACGACGAAGGTGCCCACCGGGCTGACAGTCGCCTCTGCCGACAACAACGGACCCATCTCCACCTTTGTACGTGGCTCTACCGAACTATAGTTAAATTGGCAAACCCGATGTGCGAGACGAAGCATTGCGTTTTCAAGATTTTACGGCGGAAAGATATTTCCCTACAGGTTCTGGCATTCCGCGCCGGGTCGCGTTACGAATCTCCCAAGCAGGCTGGACTCGTCCATCACATCAGGTAAATAATTAACCTAATTTGATTTGTAAAAATAAAATCCATTGTTATCGGCTTCAGGAACATGGTCGGCACGGACAGCAAGCAGTATGGCGGCGTTAAGCTCGTCTGGAGCGCTGCTCACGCAGGAGCCGAGATTGTGAGCGTTTCCCGTCCGGACCAAAATCCTTCTGAAACTGTCGGAGGGGAAGTAATCGATCGCTGCAGTCGTCGTTCTCGACGGCGGACGTGGTTGGCGTGAGGGTGTCAGTGCCCCGCGACTCGTCGTCCCTCGCCCTCTCCATCCTCGGCCACATCGCTGCCGACCCCGCCTTCAAGGAGTGGGACCTCGAGGATGTGAGTCGCTCGATATTTGAGATTTATTGATTTTAAGATAGGTCTCACAATCAGATCTATTACAACTAATTATACTGCAGTAACCGTTGAATTTGTGTGTAGTAGGGCTACTTTGCGGTAGTGTTTCGCATGAGATATGGGATTTACGGAGTTCAAATCGTGCAGGTCGTGCCAACGCTGAAGACTGACCTCGCGTACCTGCAGCCGACGGATTTTCTTTTCTCGGATGTCCTGAGGGCGGCCTACAGGTACCCGAAATTATTCTGCTCTTGATACAGTCGCTTAACTTTTCTTCAGGAATGGCAGCCTTGCCACTCCGATCCACGCCAGCGAGCACAACATCGGCAAGTACACGGGTGAGAAATCGATAGATATCGTCGAATCCTTTTTTAAAATTTACCTAAAAGTTCTCGAATTATGATCAACCAGGCGGATCCCACCGCCTTCGGCGGTGGGCTCCGCCTGCCGGTGGGTTTCGTTACAGACAGAGGGACATACATCGCCTTTTTATGTAGTAGTAGATGTTCGTAAACTTGAGGTGCTGATCTTCGTTCGTTCGCGTCGTCGCGCTTCACGGGCGGCAACGGAGTCCTCTACGGCGTTAACATTGAGCACGACAGGATCGTCAACTACGGCGAGATCCATGCACCCGTCAAGGAGGTATTCGCATCTCTTGGAATTATGTGGACTCCGTAATAGGCTGATGGTATATTGATTTGCGATGCAGGTGTTGGTGTAGACTGGGCAGAACATTTTACTGTATTCAATTATTTTTCTTGGTCGTGGAAAACATGTAAATAAAAATTTAAAAAATTAGTTTTAGTTAGACAGAATTATGGGAATACCGAAACTGCTGCGAAATTCAAGGGCTCGTCGTCGGGAGCGGTGCCTTCGCCCTACAAGGGAGGCGAGTGGAGGAGGGACGGACCCGGCAAGATGGCCCACGTCCTGCTGGGTGAGCACCGAGGCTAATGCTTTGTAAAGAGCTCGATCCAGGCCATATTTCATGATTTTATAACTCACATGCAAACAAACGCCGAGACTTTTTCCTTACATTCGACTGAAATAAGTTCCCAATTTCACCTCAATTCATTTCCATTCAGTTGGCGCCGGCGCACCGGCGGGAGACGCCGCTGCCCTCGCGACGCAGGCTGTGCTCGTGGCTTCGCTCGGCACTGGAGCCCCGACCAAGTATGGATCCGCCCAGGGACGAGGCATTCTCGCTGGTAAGTAGATTTTATATGTTTACATATTCCGATGAAACGTCAAAATTCCATGTTCTGATATTTGTTTAAATATTTATATATTTGTTTAAATATTTATTTATTTGTCTATTGTAATGATTTGTATATAATTAATCCAGGCGCGGTAAAGGGCGGCGCGGGTGTCTCCGCGTACGAGGAGTCCTTCGAGGGTGAGGGCATCGTCGGAGCCTACATCGTGAGTGGATACCATCCCTCTTATTCTCCTATATTCCTGTACCTATGCCTTCACCTCTATTTTCCTCTCTCCTTCCCCGCTCTCTTCCTTCATTCACCCACCTCCCATTCCTATCCTACCTTCATCTGTCTCCCCCTATTATCCATTTACCCTCCCAGCTGGCTGACCCTTCTCGCGTCTCCGATGCCACTCACTCTGTCGCCCGTGCCCTCAAGTCCTTCTCCGCCGACGACATGGAGGGTGCCAAGGCCCGTGCCCGTCTCCACCTACTCAGGTGGGCAGGCGCTTCTTTTACAATTTCTTAACGTTGCCGGAATTTCCACTGCGGAATCCGCCGGTGCGTTGAGAGAACTGCGCTTGTTTCATACGAACATGTATATCACATCTGATTGTGAGGAGTTTCATTTTTTCCCGTAAAATTTCGCATGGGCGAGGATGTAAATTTAGATTACTGTTCAATCGGGTGATAATATTGGTTCTTTCCTTCTAGGAAGTCTGCCCACTCGGCTGATGCGGCTACGTCGCGGGCCATCGGAATTCTCGCTGGACTCAAGGATGGTGCCGTCCTCGCCGCTATTGATAATGTAAGCGGTGCTTATGGATTTATTTGATGGTTGCTCTCAAGTGGTAACTGGATCTATGAGACCTATCTCAATTTTTTGTTTCACTTTTTTTTATATTTTTTATACATACATACATACATTTATCACGTAGGGGGTACGTGGGGGATCTTGGAAGGAACGTTAATTTTACTTAAAGAAACGCCCATATTACAGGTGACAGCATCCGCCGTGGAGGCAGCAGCGAAGAAGGCGGCGTCCAACCTCTCCCTCGCTGCCTACGGAGCCATTTCGGCCGTTCCCTACAGGGATCAGCTCTGAGCACGCGGGCCATCCACTTCAACTGCCCCTTCTCTTAGTCTCGGAATTTGTATTTCATTTGCCTTTCATACCCCTTACACAGGCACTTCAGAGCGACTATTGACGGTAGAGTAGTTGTATTTTTATCTCGACGATTGTGGATTTGCGTGGTAGCGACAGCAGTATAAAGATGCTGAAAGTTCCCATTTTCGTGCGTGGTCGAGGCGTTTATCTCGCCGTTGTACCCCAGATATTCATTTTATTATGCTATAATTTCCTACCAGGCCCTGGCGATGTCTCCATCGGTGCTGGACGAGGAGAGCGGTGCTGGTGACACTGGCTCAGGAGGCAAGGCTTCACGCAAGAGTGGAGCCAATGACGGAGTGGGTGGAGGTGGCGCGGCTGCCGTCGCCGCATCCTCGGGCGCTGCCGCTGCCACCCCGAGTGAAAAGGCGCGCACCGGAAATGTCAAGAGGTTTGATTTTCATTTATTGATTTCTCTTTTTTTTGCAAATAAGTGAAGTTATTTTTTATGCTGCAGAGCGCGACCCGCAGCTTCGTCCACGCCGCCTCCCGCGCACGTTCCGGTGGCGGAGAAAAAGAAGTGCACTATGAAGGACGTCGATCATCTTCTGTAAGATTATAGACCTGCCTTTTTCTATTTTTGCAATATATTTGATGCTTAAAATTTTACGCCGCTACATTAAAATTTTTATTATTTTACGCATAAACCGATCTTAGAATTTGCAACACAATCGTTCAGAGCCGTCCTAGCGACATTTACTGCACCCGACGATGCTACTATGCCGAAGACCGGAGAATCCATCTCACCGCATCAGATGAGCGAGGTATACCGTACTTTCAGTGTGGTGTGGTAAACGGCGACATCTGATAATTCGACTAATCTACACTGAAAACGACGTTTACTAGGACAAAATATTGCTCCTGCTATTTTCATCCCACTCCTTCAGGTTGAAGAGCTGTTCTCGACGATCGCTCGAGTTGGATGTCCGATGCTCCCATGGGAAACCATTCGACCGATCTTCCTGTGGAAGGTATGTGCTCATAGTCGACACTCGAATTTTCTATGGATCAAATTATTGTAAATATTATTGCCAATAAATTATGGTACCTCACAGCTCCGCCATGTTCTCGAGGAGATGGTTCGCGTCGAGAGGCTCGTTGCGGAGAGGAAGAAGGGAGAGGAATCTCCGCCCCCGTCCCAATACCAGGTATATCTTTCCTGCTATCTGGTCTAATTGTAATTCTTGATCGATAACCAGCTTTGAATTGTCTCGTCAATAATTGATTGGTATAGGTCAAGGGAGGCGCGCCACCATGCGAGCCAGCCAACGGATGGGAAGAGGAGGACAGCGAACTACGAGAGAGCTACAGGTGATTTTCTATTAAGACAGAAATTCCGAAATGTTCAAATATCGTGTGAACAGGGGGTCGGCGCCAGGGGGCCAGATCTTTATGGTAGATACCTTGGGTGACCCCAAGCATCGTGAGGGGTACGGTATGTCTCGAACAAGCTTTCGCTTCGAGACCAAAAATAAAGTTCAGCAATTCTTGTTTTGCTCGTATTTAATTTGAGCTGCGGTTTTTCGCCAAAATAAGTGTGCCAGCGTGCTCGGGGGCCAGAGGCGTACAGTTCACCACCCGGGACCAACTTGGTAAAAGTTCCTTAGTTGAGCGAAAAAAAAAATGGTTTTTCATTTTATTTTTTTATTTTCCCCATTAACAGAGCCTAAACAAAACTTACGCTTATTATGTGCGCAGTGCGTCTCGGCACTATTTAGTCACAAAATAAAAAAATTAAACGATACTAGTTTTGCGAAAAACGACTCGGAGTTGGCAACAGTTGGAGCCGAGGGTCGGGGGTTCGGCCCCCGCCTGGTGCAAACGTTTTGCTTTTCTCTTTTCTTGCACTAATAAGCACAAATGTTGTTCCCCCGAGTCGTAATACCGCAAGAAAAGAGAAAAGCAAAACGTTTACACCTGGC
>JACMIG010004338.1:0-10444 GCA_014805385.1 Levipalatum texanum
TCTCACAACTGAGTAGCCGCAAAGGGCGTATGCTTGGCATTCACACCCCATGCTAACCCCACGCGCATGAGCCCTGGATCCATCAGGGATCAGAGAAATAAAATTCCAAACACTATGTACCGTTACTTTCCGATCAACCTAATAGCTCAGCAAGAAAATTCTGCGAACCGAGCCTCTTTTGCTAGTTAATCATAATGGTCTATTATCTCACTTGAAAACGCGAATATATTAGCTTACCTGTTCAATTGTTCTCTCTTGTATGAAAATGGTTTTCTCTGGGCCAGGAACTGCCTTTTCTCTTCTAGAGCGGCAGGAATTTTGCAGTAGTGTTTCCGTTCCATCTTTCTGGCGAATAGTCAAAAATACACGAGAAATTCATTATTCCCTCGTGATTCCAATGATCATTCCTTGGATGCATAAACACTGACCACTGAACATTTTTCAACGCACGTGGCATATCAACATTCAGCTACCTTCCTGAGGATGTTCGATATCAACGCTGTCACTCGCTACATCATTCCACCCATTGCGCACAAGGTATCAATGACGATAAAAATGGGCTGTTGTTTGATATTCACATTATCATCGTGATTTAAAGAAGTACTGGGAAGAACTTCTTGGCAAATTGCCAGTCTTAAAGGAGCCCACCCATTCTAAAATTTTATATTTTATTCGGAAAGAGCGTGAAAAATGCTCAAAGAGGATACCAAACATTTATTTTAGCGATTTTTCTACGAATTGTTATGATTTTTCAAAGGTACGGATTACGGTATGTTTTAGGGTGGATTTGTAGTTTGTAGTTTGGCTACAAATGCCGATAAAAGCCTAATGATCTACATTTTGAAGCAGGTTGCCTTTTCATATGGTGGGGAAAGAACTTCCCCTTCCATTCGAACACATGAAAACGCCGTTTGTAGATCAGTTGGCCAGATAGTCGAGGGAAACGATTTTAGAGGATTTGGTCCCGCCACGAATTTTCTGAGCGATCAATGCGCGGGCGGTGACTGTTGTTATCTTGTGATTTTCATAAAAATTCAAAGAAAAATCTCTAAAATAAATGTTTGGTATCATTCTGCAGCATTTTTAACGCTCTTTCCGAATAAAATATAAAATTTTAGGGTGGGTCGGCTCCTGGAGTGGGAGCAATTTTGTAGCCACAGTGTGAGTGCACTTTCCCCATACGTCTACGTATTGAAATGTCTGAATTTCAATACGTAGACGTATGGGCAAATGCACTCCACTGTGGTTGGCACGGTGCCAAAAAAGTTGTTGCTCCTACTCCTTCTTTAATGGGAGTGTATTTCTCCAAACATCGACTTATCGAAATGTGGCATTTCAATACGTCGACGTCTGGAGCAAAGCACTCCCAATCAGACTGGCAATTTGCCAAGAAGTTCTTCCCAGTCCTTCTTTAAGGTGTTCACCTACAGCGCATTCGCGATTTCGCTGGTCATCAACTCGTTCCTTCTGCTCATTCTCAGGAAAACTCCCTTACCCCACGCAAGACACAATTTCGCACTTTACTTTCCCTTCCCTTCCTTATGACCGCAATTTCGATGTATCACAAAATGCACTTGAGGTCGGACGCTACCGTGATCTTTTGATCTGCTTCGCAGTCATGGACATCGCTGTTTCCACGGCTCATCTCGCCACTCTACCGGTATCGTTGAATGACGAATTACAGCAATGTGTCAACCTGTCAGACAATGCACCTGGAATCGTTTGGATATATTTTCTTCGGGCATCACCTCACTGATGTGCCTGAGTGGATCGGACTCTTTTGTCTGTTCAGCTGCTGACGAATCTTACATTCAGTGCTTACAGGGTTGCATGCTTTCGTAGTCGTTTGCACTTCTATTCCAGGTGAGCTTGTGGAAATATGCAGATGGAATCGTTTCTACAAATTCTACTTGACATTAAAAATACTCCAATGATGAATTTGAAAATTGTTTCTTTCAGACACTTATCCCCTGCATCTTTTCTTATGTTCCCTGACAGTGATATTTCTAACACCGGTGTTTGGTCTAAACTTCGGAACACTTGGTACTTTTCTGACCATGTCAACGAGTCTCTTCCCTATGATCGGCCCTATTCTCATCATGTTCTTCGTTACCGGGTGACCATTCTAGGAGTAACTAGAGTATTGTTGAAGATGACAGATACCGCAAATCCGCCCTGCAAATGCTCGGTATAAAGAGTCGGCAAGTGAGGCCTGCCACGAATCTTCCGTTTTCATCGGACAGGACGACTACGCGCACATCCGACAACCCGTGAATAACTATATTTATCCTGTATTTCTTTCAAGTCTTTTCAATCTTTATTGCTCGTTCACAAATTTTGCAAGGTGGAGTGAAAAACGTTGAAAGACAAGAAATTTCGTCTCTTTATCATAGTGCATGTTGCATTCTTAAATCCGCTTTTTCAGAATGGACATTGCTTCTGATGCGAATGGAGATGGCTGATGGAGAGGGGAACCCTAACCTTTGCTATTGTCGGCGGAATAAACGTTCCGGACAATACGCTCATCGCCCTACGATCTCTTTCCACCTTTTTCTCTCTTTCTTTAAATGCCAAAAGACTAGAGAACAGTGAATAAAGATCGTAGGGCGACTAACGAATTATCCAGAAAAGTTCATTCCGCCGAGAATACTTTCAATTGCATTGCAATACAATCCCGTAGAACTTGTTTAAAATTTGCTAACTCCTTCCATGAAGATGAACAGGGTTTTTGACTATTGCTTCATCAAGTTGACAGTTGAAGTTGGGCACAAAGATAAAAGACTGCTAGAAAATGCAAGTCAGAGGTTTTTTTTAGTTATTGTAGAGAACCCCGAGCGTTCTAGTTCCCATGCCTGGACAAGAGAAATGATGGACTGCGTACACCCTTGATTTACCTCTTCTAACCCCGTTTCATGACCGACTGAATCACAAGGGTCGTGAAACGGGGCTCGAAAAGGTAGATCAAAAACGCGCGCAGTCCGTCATTGGTCTTGTCCGGGCGTGGGAATTAGAACGCCTCGGGTCCTCTACAATACAAAGGTTGGTTTGCGCACCAAAATTCTCCAGACTCACAGGATTCCTCGTTTGACCTCTGCTACAGTTTTGTAGATTTCACCTGTCCTACTGGAAAAGTAATCTTGCTGTGAAAGAATAAAACGCCGTTTCTTGGAAACCATGTTCGAGCTTCGATTGCAAAGCTGTTAGCATATTTCCCATTCTTTTCCATTTGAATGAAACGGATAAGGAAGTGGTTTTCGGTCCGCTAGGCAGAAAGTAATTTCAATCAATGGGAATTCATGCAAAATAATTGACAATAGATTTACCGATTGGATGCATGAAAGCAATTAACGACCTCGTCTTCGAGGTATTTCAGAACAATATGCCAGAGTGAACACCATTCGTTGCGCCATGTACGCCTCTCGAGATGGCGAATACGATGTGGACCTTGATTGGTTTGTGCCCATCACCAAGATGTCGGCCCTGCCCCTTTCGCTAAACAATTCATCTTATTTAGAGTTATCCCTATATTCGGTGTCTGTGCCGTCACGGTCGTCCATCCCTTGGCCGTCTACGTCATTCTCTTCCACTCCAGTTACATGAGCAGAGGCATCAAGGCGTTATATCTTTATCTACAAGTGATTGAACCTGTTACCTATTACACATTTTATCAGTAATTCCAGCTCGGCCATGTTTTCTTCGACGCTTGGGTCTGCATTTTCTACCAGCCCTATATCCTTGTTTCCGCGCCAGTTTTCATTTGCAATGGAGCAGCCTGCCCCTACCTATCCGAGCGGACGCTCATGGTATCCTTACCCTGATTCCTATATCAACTGTCCAGACGGTAACCGACTTCATGATGGTCAACATAGTGGGAGCCTTCACGATGCTTCTCCTCCGCACGCACCAAGCGATGCTTGGGCGAGTCCAAGGTGCCTGGAAGCTCCGCCATAAGTATGCATGAGAGACTCTCATGATTCCCACCTGATTACAGGGCTGAAGTTCTCATCGACGTCGCCTTGTATGCCATCCTTGTCATCAGCAACATTTCAACGTGCATATTCATGTCGGAGGAGCCGTCGAGGACGGAGCCGCTAACATCAGTAGGATCATCTGCTTGACCGCCCACGAATCCCCCCATCAGACTCAACTGGAGGCGATGCGATCCTTTCGGGAACTGGATTCTTTTGGCGTCCCGAGTTCAGTGACCAAACATCGGAGATGTAAAAAGTCCCCTTGCTCAAGAGCGACGGTCATTCCAGGGCTAATCCTCATGGCTCTCTCCCAGCTGTTTCTCATCAGCTTTTTCGCCACCCTCAGTCTTCATCTCATTCATTCACTCCGACAACAGAAGGTTTTCTTTTGTTCGCGATTAAGAAAGATATTCTTCGTTCAGAAAGAAGTGCAATCGCGTTCACAGGAGCTGGCAACACAGGCAGTCGTCATTCTGCTCATACGGGTACTATTTTCGAAATCAGTTGCTACGAGGTACTGCATGCGAAACGTCATTCCCAATCCTGCTCAAAACAATGCAATTTTCCGGGTACTCGAGTGAGCGCTGAAAGCGTGGGTGCTAATAACAGAGTTGAAGAGCGACGTAGAGACAGCGAAATACGAAAATAGATAGTACATTGAGTTGCTTACAAGGACTTCTCCTGATAAATCTATACCTCGACAATGTTTACAGCTCATCACTGCTGGTCTTTGTTTCTACGTCCCATTGGGAGTGGCGATGTCCTCGGCGTTAGGGTGGACGAGTGACTTGCCGAGCGCCATTATGCCCTACCTGCGTTTAATCCTCACTGTGAGTGACGAAGGCATCGGATGTTAAAGGAGCCGTAGGTATCCTAAAATAATTGGGGGCATTGGGGCCAAAAACAGCATGATGTGTCTGGGTTGCAGTTTGTGTTGTTTGTAGCCAATAATTGTCCCAGATATTTACGAACCGAAATGTTGCCACTCCTCTTTCATGATGATGCTTTGAGTGGATGTTCACGCTGCACTCCCTGCCTTGCGTCTGTGCATTCCTTCTCGTTAGCCAGCACCACCGGAAGGTACTTTCACTTTCTCATCTCAAAGAAGTCTCTCAACAGGTGATAATGAATCTGTTCGGCATTCATAAGAAGTCGTTGCCGCTCGGTCCCTCGCTTCAGACTTCATCCTTCAACACCACATCATAGCAACCTTTGTAGTCCGAGCTATGAAGACCGATAAAGATGTTTATTTAATTTCGCACCTATGGAGGCGAGAAAGCCTCTCCATGGTCTCTAACCTGCCAGATGACGAGAGTAACTCAATTTACAAACAGGAGTGAACAGTCGGGCACGGAATGAGAATTTCTATACGCTTGGTTCGCGGATATTATCAGTACTGTTGAAACGGATTATGAACCATTGTTGTATCCGGAGGGTCAGCAATCAACTTCTTTGTTTGGGCTGACGATCGCAAACGAAAGCACTAGAGACTAGCAAGCCGCAACATTCTCAGACGTGAACAAGTGTGTCGAGCGCTGATTACGAAACGTGGAGTCGAAGGTTCGAAGGGTGGAAGTGAGATCGAGAGCAGAGATCGTAGCAGCCAAGATAACACCATTTCGTCACATGCTCGCATTTTCTCCCCTTGTGCTGCTGGGATTGCGGTGCGTTGTCTTGGCGATGCGAATTCCGAAGACGAACAAGTTCCCCTTTCCGAAGGTTGGAATGAGCAAATATGCTCCTAAACTAATTATTATCATGTCCATGACACGGTTTGAATGCGAAATGTTTTGCGATTGTGATGAAATGGCCCAACTACTCAAGTGATACGAGATTGTTTTCTTTCAGCTCGAGCTTCATCTCCATCTGGATGGCGCTGCACGATTCACGACACTTCTCGAGCTGAGCAAGTGAGAGACAACCTGATCGCTTCCATGTAAATCTTCTTGTAGGCAGAAGGGCATTCCGCTCGGTGGCGCAACAACGGAAGATGAGCTGAAGGTATGTTTGATATGGAATGTATAAAAGAGAGAACAATGTACGCTTCTTGCAGAAACTACTTGTATCGACGGAGCCAGCGAGTCTGCAGAAAGTCCTGACCGCTTTCGACACCTTTGATCCACTATTCGTGTAAGCACCGCTTGATCTGTGAATGGATGAGATATATTTACAGTGATGATCCAAGTGTGATGGAGCGTATCGCGTACGAAACGGCCGAAGATCTCGCAGCCGATGGTGTCGTCTACTTTGAAGCGCGATACTCGCCGCAGGAAAAGATCTCTTCGGCTGAGTCCGAAGTATCCATTTCATACCCTTAAAGAAGGACTGGCTGGAACTTTCCAATTTGAGATTTTGTTTGCATCAGAATCTCCTCTTCAAGACGAACAATTTGATACCTTTCTTACTTCTGTAGCTTTCTTCTACCCAGAGATACGCTCGCTCAAATGTGAGCGCATTGGTTACGGTAGCATTGAGCAATCTCGTCTGCGAGGCTTATTAGGTACCATGTTCGATATTAATCGGACGGGACGTGGTCAGTCTACATTTAGCAATTTATTTGAAAGCACAGTCTGACAAAAATCGCTTCCTGTAAAGAATTCCGTTTCCAAAATCTGTAAAATAGGCGAGCCCGCTGTCTAAATAGTCTTAATCTAATCCACGGATTCGAAGTTCCTGCCAGTCCTTCTTTAATTCAGGAAACGAACAGATAACAGTTTGTCCCAAATCGGTACCCTCGGCATTCAGACAAAGATGTATTACAGATAACACTCCAGTCCGTTGTGGAAGCTGTCTGGCGAGGACTGAGTCGGGCCGAAGCCGATTTCGGCATTCACGGCCGTCAGATCCTGTGCTGCATTGCCGGAATGCCGGAGTGGAACTGGAAGATTCTGGATCTCGGTAAGAGCGAGATCAGACATTTCGTCACACCCCGGTAGTTGTTGACGAAATCACTTTCTCGACCGAGTGACCGATAAGGCGATGTGTCTAGATTGCGGCAGGCAATTACCACGAGGGTTGGCTTATTGGACTTTTTCAGTCCAGTGCCTGGAAGTCCATTAGACTTCCAGGCAGTACAATAGACGGGAAAAGTCCTAACCCTAATGACAACTAATATGTTCGATGGAGATAAAAAAACCCAACTTTGTCAAATCCTCATTCATTGCAGTCAAGTCATGCGCTCACCTCGGAGTTGTCGGAATTGACGTTGCCGGGTCTTCGGCTTCGGCCGATGAGAAGTACGAGCAGAGTGTCATCGACGTCTTCCGGGTATAGTGCAGTGGTAGAACTCTACGTTATGAATTTCGCGTCACGGGTTCGATTCCTCCCCCTGCAGGAAGCGACGCGTCTCGGCCTGCATCGCACTGTGCACGCGGGGGAGGCGGGAGGAGTGGCGGATGTCGTGCAGGTGTTCTCATCTTCGACGATTTACTGACCTCTTCTTTCCAGGCCCTAGAAGCCATGAGTGCGGAGCGCATCGGTCATGGTTATCGAGTGCTGAATGATGAAGAAGTCTATCGGTACGCATAGAACATGCGAAATTTATCACTCACATTGTTCGAACTTTATTGTAATAATAGTTCTGTGAAACCTTCACGCATATTTGGTTGAAGGCTGCGATGACGTTAGAAAATCTTCCTTACAGGGAGAACTTCGTCGACTCCCATCGTGCCCATCTCGAGGCGTGTCCGCTTTCTTCTTATCTGACCGGAGCTGTGAAGGGGGAGTGGAAGGATCACCCAATCAAACGGTGACCAGAGCCTATTGCAAATTTCTCCTGTGCGAACAAGCACATTGGCCAAGCATCCTATCGAAATCAGTGTGTTTGTGAGAATTGGTACTTTTAGTTGGGCAGCAGACGCTGTCGACTTCTCGATCTCTCGTGATGACCCGACGTGCTTCGACAACAGTTATGCCGACGAGCTCGACCTCGTCCACGATGACATCGGATTGAGTCTCCACGAGATCTGGACAGCGGTAGGAGCCTGTGGATAGAACCTATGAAATCAAGGAAGGAGCCGGAGCAATATCCTATTTTTTCCGCCTCCTCGTATTGCTATCATTCGGGAATCATGGACAAATAAATGTCAAGCAGGAGAACTTTGTAAAGCTTTTCCACAATTTCGACTATTCTACCGGAATCTTGCTCCTACTCCTTATTTGTATTTTTGTGATAATCGTAGAGTATACTTTTGCGCCCTATATAATTTCTTGTTTGCAGCAGCTGAACGCCGCTCGAGCCTCCTTTGCTCCGGAACCACTCAAGGGCCGGATTATCCAACAGGTGAATTCGCAACGAATTTTTGAACAAAGTAATAGTGTCAGGTGCTCGCTGCGGAACCGACGAAGATTTGAGAAGTTTGCATGCAGTCCTGAGCTTCCTTGTGTCTTTTTCACATTCCGATCAGATCGAGTGGCACAACCTGAAATAGCGGTTTCCTAGAAATACTGAAATAATCTGTGCTTTGTCCAATATTAGTTTGTGAAGAGGATGAAACCACTAAACATACCCTAATGTAAAATCAATTGTATTATCATAAACATCTCCCGATAAAATCCAATTCACTCGTCGCACCCGCTCCCTCGAGAATTGGTTGCGATGCCCTTGGATTACACCGTGATGAAAATATTAAAGAATGAGTATTCCGTGTCTATATAACACCTGATGTCATTGGGGCCATAGTGCACTTTGGCCTGTGTGGGGTCTATTTCCTAAATGACAGTAATCAAAGAGATTGCTCATTCTCCAGCTTTAAATATTTTTAGAAATGATTTTCCTTTTAGAATATCGAATAAAGAACCATATTTCATCGCATGCGAGTGGTTTTGTTCCGAGGGACAGCTGGTTATAAATCATCTAGCAAGTAAATCAGCTGCACAGATATTTTTCCGTATACATAGCAGTTGTGCAGATATCTTCTGTGTAACCAATTTCATTCGATTGATGAAGGCAACCATTGGAAAATATTAGGTGGGGCAACTTGTTTGCAACTAGTGGATCGAACGCTTTTATTTGTATTGTTATTCTGAAGTGCGCGATGACATGCGTGTTGTGGCGCGAACGCTTATGTTATTTGTTTCTCCTGATGCAACTCAAGGTATAAACTTTCAGACATGTGGTATTCGCTTCTGTTCAATGAGCCATTTCACGAAATATATCTCACTGTGACCACCGCTGTTAGCCTGGTCTCGAATTCGGTTCTCGTCTACACGCTCATCCGCTGCAAGGGAAACACGCTCGGTGGATAAAAGTACCTCCTCGCTTTCTTCGCCTTCTGCGACGCCTCCTTGTCCCTGTTACACTTTTTCGTGCAACCGGTATGATCTTGTTTGAACTCGTTAGAACACTGTTTGAACCCTTGTCCTCTGAAAATCAAATGGGTTTTGGGTTTTTGAGTATGGAATTGTGCACCTGTTTATGCGCGAACCATGTTTCACTAGTTTGCAAACGGCACGTACGAAATTCGTAGTCTTGAACTAACGTAATATATGCTGGGTGGATCTCGGCAGCTGTGAGTTGAAGAAACAACAACCATTCACTTTTTCAGATGATTGTGATCTCTTCAACCGGCTTTTACTTCTTCTCACTCGCTGCCTCAACGAAAACATTTCCTAATCGAGATCTCGACCTGTTATCGTGCCTACTATTCTTAGGCTTCTTCTATCAAACATTTGTGCTGCTTGTTTTCCACTTTATCTACCGCTATAAAGTCCTGGCAGGGTATTGCATCAACCAAATTAGGATCGTATCTATTGAATGCAGATACAGAGGAACATCTAACTCGCTTCGCTCGTTCGAACAGCACGCATATATTCGCATTGGCAAAGCATCATCTCCTTCGAACAAAGCATTCTCGAACGTTCCCTGAAAGATCCACTGAAAGAAGAACCAAGAAACAAAAGAAAGAAAATTCGTACCAGAAAATGTACTGCTCCGCGTCCCTGCACTTCCCATTAGCTCCGCAACCTTCAGCACGATGTCCACTGAAAAGGGCGTGCCCGAAAACCCCGGAGAGCACCTCGAAATCCCCCAAAAACTCAAATCAAGCGCGACGAAGAGGAGAGGAAGAAAAGCAGACCGCCCCGCCCGCCTCCACCCAGCCAGACTGGGAGAGAGAGCGACTCTCCCAAAAGTCAGACATCTCATTAGAATAAAGTTTCCCGGATTTCTCGCTTTCGACCAGAGAATTCACCCTTCTTGATTCCTAAAGTAATAGGACTAGTGGACCTTCGGTCCGCTAGATGTAGTAGGGGTCGCGCCGGACAGTTGGGGTCGAGTTCTGTAGTGATGCTGCGGCATTAGCTAGACAAAATTCGCTCCGTTAGTTTCTCGCTCGCTCCGCTCGCTCGAAATACTCCGAACGGTTAGCTCCGCTAGTGACTCGCTCGCTGCGCTCGCTCGAAATACTCCTCCCAAGGGTTAGCTCCGCTAGTGACTCGCTCGCTCCGCTCGCTCGAGATACTCCTCCGAAAGG
>JACMIG010004342.1:0-10432 GCA_014805385.1 Levipalatum texanum
GGGAGGAAGGGGAGGAGGAGGAGAAGTAGGAGGAGGGATAGGAGAAAGAGGCGGTGGAGAGAGGATAAGGGAGATGGAGGAGGATTGGCGCAGGAGGAGAAGGAGGGGGAGGAGAAGGAGGAGGAGGAGGACGAAAGGAGAGGAAGAAGTATGATGTCCCATGTGCCCTGTGCCGCCAGCAGCGACAAAGTCACTGTGTACAAGCTCTGAGAATTGTTCTGGAACACGAGATGAATTGAGTTCGTGCGGAATACTGTTGTGGGGGAATTTCAGTTGCCGGGGGCTCACCCAGTTCGTTTCTAATTCCCACGCTTGAATATTCATATTTGTTGAGAGACAGACACGTGACCTAGCACCACGATTTATTGGATGCAATGGGAATACGCCACTCTTGGCCCCTGACGATAAAATAGCTTTCGTCAAGGAAAATGTCCTTCATATTTCAGCCCTCCCTCCTCGACTTCTCGTTCGGCGATGTTCCTCGTGGCGCAGTCCAACAACCACGCGACGGCCATCGGCAACGGTCGTTCGTACCTCGCCACGCATGAAGTGCACTTCCCCCTCAATCGCCCTCTCAAACTGCTTCTCTTCTCTTTCGATAAACGATTCATGGATGCATTATGAATTCCCATCGCTTTCCGAAAGTACGGCAGTTGTTGTTGTATGTGTTATAGGTCTGGTCATGGCGCTGCTCAAGGAAGAAGACAACAAGTACTGCGCGAACTGCGATGCTAAACAGCCCAGGTTTGAACGCCGCATTATTTGAATAAGCTTGCTCCCTCCCAGCTTTCACGGAAGGAAAATAATATATTTATCATATTTATTAATGTTGATTTTGTTCAGGAGGTCCAGCTGAAACCTTGGAGTGTTGAATTTGCTGCGCCGGCATCCATTGCAACCTCGGAGTACACGTGCCCGAGGTGAGATCCGGTTGAATTGCGCTTGCGTTTCAAAATATCTTGGCTTATTCTGGCAAGCTTGATTCCCTGAGCATAACAAACCACAATTACCTTGCAGTTAATAAAAATAAGTAAACCGCCCACAAATGCAACTTGATGCGAAATTATTTCGATGCGGCGAATCATGCATATTGCCTGGATTCCCAGCGAATTTTTATGCGACGGCGATCGGAAACATGACTTCTGACACTCCGATATTGCAGGTCAAGTCCGCCAAACTGGATTCGTGGCAGCCGGAGAAAGTGCAGTCCACGAATGTCATGGGCAACGCCAAGGCCAAGGTCGTCTACGAGGCCGAGCTCCCAGAGCACTTCCTGTATCTTTTAGGAACCGCTTGTGATTCACCAACTAAACACGAGATTCCTTCACACAGAGACAACTTTATTGTTTAAATATTTTTTTAATTTGCCACGGATGTTCGATATGAACAATTATATTACAAGATCTAAATAATTTCCACTCTTCAGCCGCCCCAACACCGACCAGGCCCTGTGGGGGGGAGTGCACTTCATGAATGTGAGGTTCGAACGACCGTTGCCGATGGTCGTCGCGTGGTTGTTGGACTGTGCCACGGGAGCATCGCCGAACAAGAAGTCGAGAAGGGAGGGCTGAAATATGAACGACGTTTTAGTTATCGCAAAAGCATACTTCAGGACCATTTGATGGTCGTCGATTTATTTTAATTGCTTGGGCTGTTCATTGTGGTGCTTTCGGAAGCTAAAATAATAAAAGGTTTGTGGCGATCGACAACTGTCATCAACGCGACCTGAAACCTGCGAAAGTAATGGATCATTTGTGGAGAGTCGAGAGTCGCAAGAGGGCCTTGATGGACGAAGAGCAGCCACTGAGAGTGAACGAGGAAAGGTAGAGACAATAAACCCACACGGGAAGGATTAGCACTGAATGACAGTCCCAGGATCCAGGACGTGTTGAGGGAAAGAAGGGAAAGCGAAGAGGCAGCCATTCACTATGCGTACTCGATTAAACGGCCTCTCAGTCGTGGCCATCCTCAACTCGCTCGAATCGGCAGTCGATAAGACTCGCAAAGAGAGGTAGTCTATGCGATGTCTTCTGATCGAGAAGGGAGAGGTTTCATGCTGGCGACTCCTCGTTGATTCCTTCATTATCGTCTGCTTTTGCTCGTCCTTGGAATGGAAGTGGTCGCTTGCCTCTGCCTCTTCTACGCGATCTTCGACCACGAGTGGTCCCCTCGTCTGCTTCGGAATCGCCCTCTTCGGGACTTCGCTTCTCCCGCAGCTGACTCATATTGTGGAGACTCGCCACGTCGCCAACTAGATCTACGTCGACGCCATCGCGGACATCATCCACGGGTGCGAATGCTCCCATCCACAAGACCCTCCCCGTCTTCTTTTCCCACCCTTATCCGCCTCATCCCTTGATGCCAATAGCCATGAACGACGGTGGAGGGAGGAAGGGAGTGTGGAGGAGGATGAGGAGGGGAAATGGAGAAGAGAAGCTCTCTTGTACGGACCATCCAGGGTTGTGTCCCTGCTTGCCATTCCTCTTCTTTCGGCTTCCTATTGGGTGGAGAGCACCTCGAGTGGCCAATTCCACTTCCGAAAATGCGAATTTTACTGCGCGCATTTTATTTTCCCTTTTCAGAACGCACAGCTCGTCATGCGTAATTTCGTTCGAGGGAGTTTCTCGACAACACAAAGTGCCAAGGAGAAGGGAAGACGTCAATGAACGCAGGAGGGAAAAGAAAGGCTCTCCTATTATCAGATTCCTAAACATTGCGAATTTTCGTGTGCGCTCACATCAGTTCTGCTCTACCGGTCGACCAGGCAATAAGGATATTTTGCAAGTGCCTCCATCAAAATGAAAAGTTCTCAACATCGTATAAAGTTTCTTGAGCGGAATCATTATACGCGCACTCGACGATTCGCAATGTTATGGACTCCGATGATGCTCGATATTTCGGCCTATTTTTACATAACAGGGCGGTCGAGGTTAGGGGAGAAAGGAGACCCTCAACCCACTCTTCTTCATGCAGACAAGAACTCCCATCGGGGCAGCTATTGGTTCGCACCACAGAACTTGTAAATCGTTCCGCACACATACTGCTGTCGTTAGCGGTTCTACCTGATAACTATTGGAGCGCATCGAGTTCGCTGGGGCACGGTTTTTGGGAGGCGTGTTATATCAGGTAACTGAACATAGTGTTCCAATGTTTCGGTGAAATAAACATTCCGGATTGTACGCTCATCGCCATGCGATCACGCTCCACTGTTCTCCTGTTGTATGAGGTTGGAAACAAAGTTTCTGACTTTTTCTACATGAAAGTTCTTTCTGCCATTATTCACTAGGGAAGACATGCGCAGAATAGTGGTACTTTCCGATTACTTCTCTAGTCTTCTGCTATTGCTCGGGTAGATTGTCGCTCTAATCCTCATAGAATCCACTGTGATGGGGAGCAAAGAAGTTGCAGAGTTCAGCTTTGACCACATTTGGAGGATGATTTGTTTCTCAGAAATATAGCGCTGATGATGGCTGATCAGTTTTAGTTGGAAATGGCAAAGACTGAAGAAAAAAATAACATGGTCGGATTGGTTCACAAAATGTGGCCTCCTCATTCTGAATTTCGCCGCGAAGAGTGAGTGAGCGTTGTTGCACTGGAAGAAGACTTCAGCTAGTATTCCATTTTTCTTAGCGTTTTCAGCCAAGGTATTTTGCGGCAGCTTAGGGTAACCTCAACAGTGCTGATGGGCTACGTGCTTAGTAATAACAGTAGGTGTGGATTTTAGGGTATTCGATTTGATTTCAAAAAGACGAGGTTAGCGCGTCTATGCTTCGTCAATACCTCATGAGACTTCCTTGCTCCACCCGAAAATTTTTGCACTAGTGATGCGATGCCCGGGGCACACAATCGTCAGGGACATGTCAAAGTCCAGGCCCGTTTGGATGTAAAGAAACAATATCAAGTTAACCTTCGGAAAATCTATACTGTCGAAAACCAAGACGTTCTGAATTTCTACTCCTATCGAACGGGGAGGATCGTAGGGCCCCGATCGGTATAACAGTCGTGTGCCCTGTTGTTGCCTCTTTCTATCACCTAACGGCTGCTAACGACAGAAGAAAGTTACTATTGAGTCGCTCTCCAGAATTTTCCGGATGTGAAAAAGACTCTGATCTCTGCTCTCAACTGCATCCTATGAAATTCCCGTGCACTCCATGACCGTCACCGAGAAAACTTCTTATCGCTTCGACAGCGATGAGTCGAAACGCGATCCGCATATAACCTCCACAAACACTGCATAATATGCCAGGTAGTGCTATATTCGAGTGCTTTATCCAGAGACGTCAGCAGACATTATCTTTTCAGCGAACTTAACATTATAGGTTATATCGAAAATGATGCTTTAAAATTGCTCGTTCCAGCGCTCTCACAGAACTTTTCATAACTGTTATGGTTGTGTATTGTTTGTGCCAGTTCATCGAAACCAATGAATCACGAGCAAAGTCGTGAACATTTCTGTGAACAGGCACGGAATCGAAGCGGATCAACGAGATCGGAATCCTTTTGCGTTCGTCGTCTGCCGCTTTTTCTCTCCAGTCTCCGGTTTCGACCAATCTCGATGCTAATCCGTTCGTTAAATGTAGCAGTATAAAAGCACTGGCCGACATGCTCTTCCCCATCTTCTGCCCTCCTCTCGTCCTTCAGAATGTTCCGTCTCCTCGTCGCTTCTTCGCTCTGCCTCTTCGCAGTGTCCGCTGCCCCCATCGACGTGAGATCTTCGTTCGTAGATGATCCAGTCTCATTTCTGTTGCAGCCGGAAACGCTCCAGATGTTCCAGCTCGTCAAGGCGCTCGACTATTCCACCCTCCAGGCGGTATTATCCCTCCTCTCCATTTCTGAATTGTTATTCACAGGCCACAGCCATCTTCAACAACCAGGAAACGTCGAAGAACCAGAAGACGGCGGCCTTGAACGACCTCATCTCCAAGATCTCGGATCCTGCCTCGAAAGTGGCGGCAGAGAAGCTTGTTGCCTTCTTCACCTTGATCGAGAACAAGCTGAAGTCGAAGCTGAACGAGGACGTGGCCTCCCTCTCCCCGGCCGCCCAGGAAGTTGTGAAGAAGATCGCGGCAGAGGCCTTCGAAGATGTCGACGCCCCGACAAAGGAAGTCGCATCCAAGATCAAGGGCCTCTTCGAGTCTGCCTCCCCCGAAGTGAAGAAGGAGCTCGGAGCAGCAGTGGAAGCACTCCGTGGACAGGTATCGTTGAAGCTCCAATCTATTCGTTTTCTTTAAAATGAGCTCGCCTATTGAGAAAAGACGAGTCAGTTTTTAATTGAGGCGTTAGATTAGATGCGACTGGAACTGCAAAAATGTAAAGGCGATTCAATCCCGGATTCTTTTCAGGTGGGAGCTTTCTGAAGCCCGCAGTGAAGAACGACAACGATCATTCGTATTCTGATAAATGCTTAATTCCTTGGTTGCATGTGTAAGGGACAGAAGAGGGATAGTAATGAATATTGAAGGGAGGTATCGATGAGACTAGAAGATCAGTTATCAGTCAGTTGGACACCTTCCTAACCGAGCGTTGCTGCGGGTGGCGTGAAATTCCGAGGCTGCCCCGTCGAAGCGCTCGGAAAAACATGATATCGCCTGTCTCTATCTCACCGCGGCCTCGCAAGTTACACTGTTCGAGATGACAGCATAGAAGAGAGAGAACGAGGACAGTCGAGAGAGCGCCGGGATAAAAACATAGTCGTATCTCTCTCTGCACCACCACTCCACCCACCCCCAGCCTTCCTTGCGATTCTCCACTCCGTTCATTCCTGACCCCCTCTTCAATCAATTGTTTTCTGCCACCCTATCGCACTTGAGTCGTATGCGGTTCCTCCCTTTTTCATTATCTTGCATTTTTCGAACATTATTGCAGAGCGGACCTCTATGTGGTCCATGAAAGTTCCTTGCGAATGAACTGAAATGGGATAAGGAAGTTTGGCACATACTAGCCAACAGAAGGTAAAAGAATGTCGGCCGCCTCCCCATCCTCGGTGCAGTTGCATGCGCCGTTTGCCATTCGTGCTCCCAGAGCGTCTCGTAACTGCACGCAAAACGTCGTCGAGCACTTGGTCAGAAATAATATTTTTAGCGATAAGTAAAACAATCCAAAATCCTGCCCCCTACAGGAGAGATGGCCGAGCGCACTAGCCCCGAGAACTAAAGAAGGACGTGCCGGATTCGATGACCATCCATCGGCCGTATGGAACCATGCACGGATTTCCACTCGAAGCAGAACATCGCCGACAATAGTGAGGGAAGTCCGCGCCAAGAAGTCACTGCGCTCTTTCTATGGGTCTCTTTTATTGTGCCTTACACTCGACCATCGTTAGCCTTTCGACCTGCACGCTCATTTCTTCGTCTGTCTCTTGGGGGACTCTACCTGACCGTCTATTTTCTTACAGTGGAAGGGGCGACTTGTGTCCCGGCTCTGCACCTCGTCCCTTCTCATTGTATTCTTCGAAATAATGATAGATGTACAATCTTCGAACCCTTCAGCCACTGATTCTCTATCACACTGGGAGAGGAAATTTGCGAATTCGCTGGATAGGAAAACTTGCGCCGCTTTCAGGACGTCTGCAAGATGGCAGCCACTCCCCTCGACGACAAGACGAAGGCGGCGCATCTCATTGGCAATCTGACTGGGTCAGTCCGCGACGTCATCGACAGCCTCCTGCCAGCAGAACAACTGGAGACTGCCAAGGTGAAGAAAGCTGTAGCAGATTACATATATTTTAGCCCAGATGCTTTAATCGTGCCGCCAAGAGCCAGGAGAGACTGTGCAGGCTTTTACACAGCGATTGAAAATACAGGTAAGTACGGCGCTAGCCGATAAGGATGAGGAGGGGAGAAATTCCTCAACAAATTTCAGGACAGGCTGAAGGCGACCCTCGCCTTCCATGTGAAGACGAGCCTTCCGGCGACCGCCAGGGACGCCGTCTCCAGGGCAGTCACATACGAGGCACTCCTCACCAAGGTCGCGCTCTCCTCGTCGCTCTCTCTGTGAGGGCTTCTGCTTTTTCCGAACTATCCCTGTTACCACATCACGATAAACTTTCTTCCTCGGAACATCACATCAGGAGAGAAAGTTGAATCCGAAAATGAGAAGACCCCGTTACCTTTACAAGGGGAGAAGCAATATTCTGACGTTTGTGTTATTAAGGAGAAAGTATGATAACGAAATATTTGCTAATTCCTTCTTACTTTGCTATTCGCGTTTGTTGACAAATCGCGAGGAAGGGAGACCAGGGAGACGATGATTCAAATAGATAGGGAAGGCCACGCCAAGAAGTCACTGCTCTTTTTCTCTCTGTCTCTTTTATTGAGCCTTTCTCTCCTCCTATGTGCCCTCCGTGAACATTTCAACCTGCTCTGCACAGTCATATCTTGTCGCTTGGGACTCTAACAGGACGTTTATTTCCTGAAAGTGCAAGGTGCGACTTGTGCACCGACTCCGTCCCGTGTACTCTTCGAAATAATGACAAATGTCTCTTCCAAGTCTTCAGCCACTGATTGTCTATCACATTAGAGAGTTGCGATATGCTAATGTAAATATTTCCTGTCACTGGTCGCGATAAAAGTGGTGAGCATTTCGGTGAACATCTAAGCTCTTCCCAATATGTCCGAGAGAGGCGTCATTCGATTTTCATCAGTCTATTTGCCCTCCGCCTAATGTCGATGTGCTCAAAATCGGGCGGGTACGATGTCGCTCGATCCCTATATCACTATGGCCTCGCTTTTTCGAGATTGCAGAACAGGAGAGAGAGCGCCGGGAAAGCACAGAGTCGTCTGTCTCTGTACAACTTATCCCTTGTCAGCCCCACCCCTCCATTCACCCTTCCACTCATCTATCCTTCTCCAAGCCCCTCAAGATAGTCTTGTGTCCATCATTCTGGAAATCAACACAAACTATCCTCTGCTCTGCTTCTTTTCTTTATGATTTTTCAAACGGTATTATTACAGAGAGGACCCCTAAGCGGTTCACGAAAATTGTATGCGGTTGAAATGAAGACGGAACACACGTAAGTCAAGCAGACTGGGGGATATCGGCATGAGCGAATGGAGGGAGATGGATGAACAATTTCAGAAGGGAAGGACAACGGGCGCAAAGGCCGTCGTCCAGTCCACCTCGTCCATCACTCTCGCACGTCCTCCTCAAGCAACCCTGGTTGGAACTCGTGCCACTACAATTACCACCGCGAAAGTAGGAAATAGGACGACGACCAAGGTTCCCTCTGCTACCTTCACGATCTCTCCATGCGATGGATGTGAAATCACAGTAATTTGATCGATATTTAGCAGTCAGTTTGGGTTCTTTTCAGGTTGGAGAAGGCGTGCTCAGAGCAAAGTTTGCAAAGATGAAGCTGAACTCCTCGTTCGGAATCGGCGATACTGATCCCTTCAGAGACCCACTATCGTCGTCTTACCTCCAAAGGTATTTTCGGAAATTTTGTAGGACTTTCATTGGCCATTCTTGCCGCAATCGTCATTTCCCAGTGCGTGATCATGAGATGTTGTCGGTGTCGCTACTCAGCACATATATGTTCACGTCCAAAATCCATTGTTGCTATAATAAACTTTTTTGCTTCTAGCTGTCTATGGTGCAGAGGAAAACACTCGCATCACTCAAAGGGGGAGAAGGGAGAAGGGCAGACTTGCTATCTGATAGAGCGCTCTCTGTGGGACGTTCGATCGTTCGGATTCACTGCCCATGGCTGTGGAATTAAAAACACGGTCAAATGTTTCCCTCACAGGAGTTGTGATGGGACAAAACGTCGAATGAGCACGACGGAGTGCCCACATTAATGCACGGGAACGGGAGGGTGATTTCATCAACTTTGCTTTAGATTCTACCAGTAAACTGATGATGCTACCAGGAGTGTAGGATATTGAAACAGGAAAATGAGAACAATCGTAAGTGGATATTTTCAAAAATACCCTACTCTCTCTGCTATTCGGGTTTGAGTAATCACGAGAAAGGGAGGCCAGGGTGACGATGAATAAAATTGGAAAGGCCGCGCTAAGTAGTCACAGCTCTTTTCTTCATCCGTGAACTTTTCGACCTGCACAGCCATTTCTTTGCCTGTCGCTTGGACAGCCTCCTACACAAACCTGCCTCTCTGCATTCTTTCTTCTCACCGTATTCTTCTAACTAGTTGTAGATGTCACTTCCAATTCTTCGGCCACTGCTTGCCTATCGCTTTGGGAGAGAATGTTGCGATATTTTGTGTAAATATTTCCTGTCACTGTTCTCTATCAAAGTGGGGAGGATTTCACGTGTACAGCTAAGCATTAGAGAAGTACCCATTATGCTCATAAACGGGCGGGCACGAAAAGGCGATCTCACTCGGTCTCCATCTCACCGCGGCCCCGCAAGTTACACTGTTCGAGATAACGGAACATGAGAGAGAGAGAAAGAGGACAGTCGAGAGAGCGCCGGGATCGCAAAGAAATCGTGTCTGCCTCTGTACCATTCAGCCGTTGTCTGCACCAACACCGCTCCATTCACCCTCCCACTCATCTATCCTTCCCTTCACTGAAGATGATTTTGTGTCGATCATTCTGGCAATAAGCATAAACTACGCTCTGCTCTCCTTGTTTGCGAAACGCCACGCCGTTCATTCTTGGCCCCTTTTTCAATGAAATGTTATTCTGTTACGCGTATTTTTGTCGTACATCCACTGCTTCATTTTGTCACATTCATGAATTTTTAATAGACAATTACAGAGAGGACCCCTAAGCGGTCCATGAAAAACTTTGCGAATAAATACGGAATGAGACAAGGAAGTTATGCAGCATTCAAGCCAACAAAGGTAAAAGAGTTTTAAATAGGTAAGTTGTTCTATTAGGGTGTCTCATAAGCTCCGCAACTTTTTGCTACACTGCCTCCATTTTATCTAATTGCACATTTTTAGGAGTCCGTCCTTTGAAAACGGATCATCGAACTCTCAGGTTCATCAATCGCACGCGGGCGGTGGGCTCTTGAAGAAACAAAGAAGCCACCGTTTCCGAGATCGATACCTACGTTAGCAAGTTCACTGGTTCAATGGACGATCTCAATTCGTCCTTCGAATCCATGCCAACGACCGATGCTGTGAGTCGACTCACAAGGGAATCATTACAACCTAAGGTGGCAATTCCTGGTCGGATATGGGGCGCTGCACTACTCCGAGGGGCAAACTACCAAATACACGAAAATTGGTCTCGGAATGGCTACTACGTAGGAGTTGAGTGGTAAAAATGGAAATTTCAAATTTGATTAAATCGAAGGGAGCCATGGGGCGCTGTGATGGGGCGCTCCGACTGATGAAAAATATACCCGTGTGTCACGCTGAATATGATCCACGGCGAAGTTATGGCCTGAAATGTGATGAAATGTGACGGTTTCTTCACATTTCAGGCCATAACTTCACCGTGGATCATATTCAGCGTGACACACGGGT